>VYZT01039591.1:0-15987 GCA_013400735.1 Pomatostomus ruficeps
TCTTTCCCTTGCTTTCCTCAGAGGCCTCTGGCCAAACATTCCCCAATATTGTAATGTCCCTTTTGGTCTCCAGCACGAGCCAGGATGGCTGGAGCCGGAGATCTTCATTCTCCTGCTCAGCCCATGAGGCTCTCCTGCAGACTCCTACCAAATATTCCAGATGCCTTTTGTCTCCTGAGATATTCAGTCATTTTAAGGCTTGTGAGGCAGTGGTTTAGAAATGCACTGGTTCCTTTCCAACCCCCCAAATGACCTTTGCATTTAATGTTTCACTTTGTCATGTGCATTAGCAGCGAATTATTTCCTCCCACTGCACACCAGTCCTTGGCCCTCTAAATGAACCTTTATGGCTTCTTTAACCTCACTCTGGCAGTGCAGAGGGAAGAGCAGACACAAGACAAGCTGTCAGATTTTTAATTCATGCTGAAAAGTGCTAAGTGGGAGCTGGAAGCATCAATTCCACAGACCAAAGGAGTGGAATTGAAATGAACCCATGCTGATAAACCCTCCACCAGAAACGACCTGGAAAGGGATTATTTTCAACCAAATATCAGGTCTGACCTTCAGCTTGGCAAATTTCCTGGGCTTTTGCCCTCCATCATCACTTTGCCCTCCACTTGCTCAAGGATGTGCATTTCAGATCACTGCCAAACCTCTGCCCGTGTTTTCTCCAGAAATTTGAGCAGCCCCAGGGTGTGCGGGAGCTGCCTCAGCCCCCTGAAATCAGCAGGATTATTTCCCAAATGCTGTCGTTCTGCTTTTCAGGGCAGCTTGGTTCCTCTGGCAGCCTCTTTGATGGGCAGATGTCCTGCAAAGGAAAATCAAGAAGTGGGATCTGGGAAGCCCAAGTTCCTCCAGATCCGCAGCAGTTTTCACACAGCCCCGCCAGAGCCCACCACAACCCACCGGATGTCCCAGCCCTCCCCACAGCCCCACGGCTGCAGGGACTCCAGAGTGACACCCATGCCAGCTGGAAAGCCACAGACACTGAAAATAAAATGTTAAACTGAGACGTTCCTGGTTTTTTTTTCCTCAGTGACCATTGATTTGGGTTTATCACCCTCACCCAGGTGCTGATTTTTGCAATTTTTGCAGACAGATTTTTGCAAAATTCTCTGTTGAATTTCATTAAGTTCAAAAATTATTTGAAGGTGGGCAAGTGGAAAAGTGGGAACAGAGCCTTAAGAGGCTGAGTTTGTTCAGGGACTCAGCTGAAACACCACTTTCACTCTGTTCACCCAAAATCTGTTGCATTTAGATGATGAAAAAGCCTGAACTTGCTGCATATTTGAACAAATCTGCCTGGAACTGAAGAGTTTCAAAGTCATTTTGGCTTGGGAGTTTGGCCTTGTCCTGACCCACGTGCCAGTGTGGAAAACTTTGCTGCAGTAGAGAGGGGGATGACAAATCCACGGAATGAAAAAATAGAAGGAAAATGCTGTGTGAACATCCAGAGTGGGCTCAGAGGAAAGCTCTCAGGGATAAATGGCACCGAGGAGGATGGGAGACCTTTCTCATCTCTCAGGGATGCTCGTGGTGTTTGGTGCTGCCCCAGTGGGCAGGGCTGGGCTCGCAGGACAGTGGTCACTGCCACCCCTTTTTGTCACCAGCTCCAGGTCCCACATGCAGCTGCTCAGTTTCCCTTTCCCCACTCCTGTGGTTGTGTCAGCCCTTCCCTGTCAGGCTTTTCTCTGTTGAATCTGTGTCATCCTTGCACATCAAAAACCTGCCCTGTCCTCATCTCTGCTGCATATCCTTCATCTCTTAATGCTCTTTTCTGCTGCACCCTGATCCTGGGAGCATCCACTCTTCTCCCCATAAGACACAGATCTCTTTTACTGGGTTTTTCTCTGCGCATGACCAAAAGATTTCTCACCTGTGGGATAACCTGGGGCTGCCATTTCAACTCTCCTCCTCAGGCCTGGCTGTTCTGGAGGCTTTCCTCCTGTCATATCCTACACAGATAACACCTCCTGGGCAGTGAAAATGTTCCGTTTGACCCTGGGTTTGGAGGGCACACAGCATGAATGGAGCAGATCAGCCTGCATGACCCAGTGCATCTTTGTCAGCAATCAAGCAAATCAGGAGCTTTGATATTTTCAAGCAAATGTCTCAAACATTTTTGACATGAGTTCTGTGGAAAGCCAGTTTTAAACTTATGCCCTGAGCAAGGGGTTGTTTCTGGAAATATAAAATCTCTGGTGTAATTACAGTGATTGTGGTGTGAGCAAAACCAGTCCTGGAATGGTTTGGGTTGGAAAGGACATTAAAGATCGTCCCGTTCCAAACCCCTGCCATGGGCAGGGACAACTTCCAGTAGGCCAGGTTGCTCCAAGCCCATCTAACTTTGCCTTGAGGACTTTGAGAGATGGGGAATCCACAACTTCTCTGAGCTCAAGAGGATTGGTGCTTCTTATTCCTATATTGGTTTCATTTTTGTTCTTCCCCTTTTTATCTCTGCTAAGCACAGCCAGCAGGGAAATGTTTGCTGCTGCAGAAGTGCCCAACACCTCCGAGTGCCTGAGCTGATGTGGTAATTAATTTTTCTGGCATTGTTGTCATGACTTTTCTCATTTTTTCCCCCCTTTTATTGTATTCTGTGCACGGCTGCAATTACTGCCCTGCTCAGGCTCAAAGGGCAGACTGTTGGATTCAGATCCTACTGACAGACAATTTAAATCACAGGGTTTTAAAGCTGCAGTTCGTTCTCGTGATTAAGCTGTCATCACGACTTGTAAGGCACTTCGGGGCTGAGTTTATGCAATTTGGTGTAAGTAGCGTGTGCCAGTGAGGGCAGGTTCCATGGTTTATATCAAAAATAGTGGCTGTCGGCGAGAATTTAGCTGCCTCTGACTCTGGTAGGCTGGAAATACTGCGGGAAGAAAGCTGTGAATTGAGTTTTCCTGCACAACAGCCCAGTGGGATTTGTCTGGAGGAATGAGGAAGGAGCTGTGTCTCACCACCACTTCTGCAGGCAAATACCACAGGGACTGCAGGAAGAAAGCAAGAAAGAGAGGAGTAAAATGCATGAAAATATCATCATAATAGCAAAAAGCCATTCTGCAGAGACCAGAGCGTGTGGGGGTTTTCAGGAAGACATGAGCTGCTGTCTGAGCTCAGGTGTCATGAGCTAATTGTTGGGAAATGCCAAACCCAGTCACCTGGCACAGGTGAGACTGAGCTTCAGATCCTACCTGCAGTGAGTCTGAGCCCGCATTCCCCACAGGAACACCCACAGACCCAGGGAAACCCTGGGAATTCACCCGTGGGCATGCACAGGCTGCTCACACGGGGCAGTGCGGCAGAGAACGCACTCACGCGCCGTTCCAGACACCCCTGAGCTGTGCTGCCCAGCCTCTCACTCGAGCTCTCCTGCCCTGCTGCATCCCCTGAGCGCCCAGCCCCATCTCCTCCCGCTCCTGGCTTTAACTGGAGTTCCCCAGGGTGGAAAAGGCAGTGGGATGGGAGCAATCACCCCAAATCCCTGAATCTCACACAAACCCAAAAGCAGCTGAAGATTAGGAAGGATCTTTACCACTCCCTTCTGCCCAGGTGTGTCCTGCAGCTTTGCCTCTTGAACTGGGATGGGAAATTGTTTGACATTGATGTTTTACTCAGACAGAGAACATCTTGGTCTCACCTTGGTGCTCCTCTCATCAAATTCTCCTTCAGAGGAGGGTCAGGCTGGAGATCAGCAAAAGTTCTTCCCCAGAGGGTGCTGGGCACTGCCCAGGCTCCTCAGGGAATGGGCACAGCCCTGAAGCTGCCAGAGCTCCAGGAGTGCTTGGATAACACTCCCAGGAGCAGGGTGGGATTGTTGGCGTGTCTGTGCAGGGCCAGGAGCTGCACTGGATGATCCTTGTGGGTCCCTTCCAAGTCAGGATATTCTGTGATTCTGTGATTCTGTGATTCTAATCAGGATGGGAGTCTGTTTGTGCAATGTGTTTGTACACAAATATATACATAAAAGTAAATATATATACAAATATATCCATAGGTTTCTTTTGTTAGTAGAACACATACACATGCTCTGAATTCCTCCCATCACTGTGCTCAGACACCGAGTCTCTCCAGCAGCTGCTCCCTGGCAGCTGCTGCTGCCACCTGGCCTCGATCTGAGCACAGCTAATGAAGTGTCACCACAGAATCCCAGAACGGTTTGGGTTGGACGGGACCTTAAAGCCCATCCAGTTCCAGGGACACCTCCCACTGTCCCAGGCTGCTCCAAACCCTGCCCAGCCTGGCCTTGTTATGCCCATAAGATCACCCTGGAACCAGATGTTGCCAAAATTGAAAGCTGCTTCTTTCACTTTTCCTGGGATCCCCTCCCCTTTTGACACACCCAGATGGAAAAGTGCCCTGAGCAGCAATTTACGTGACACAGAACAGGAATTTTACCCCCAATCCTCCTAAAGCTGGGAGTCAGCACTCACAACCTTTTCTTTGTAAGCTCAGCTTTTTCTGTGTTGTGATGCAATGGGAGAATTGAAAAGGTTTTTTATTTCAAATTTTGCTGTGGACACGGAGCCTGCTGAGGCACCTGCTGATGGTTGGATGGAGGCATTGCTGCATCCTGAATTGGATGGAGGCAGGGGGTTTTGGTTACTCTGTGGCTGTGCTGAGCTCTCTGAGCTGGGCCCTAAGCCAGGGAAGTTCCTGCTGCTCAAGGTGGCAAGTTCAGCCTGGGAGAGGAGCTTCCAGCTGCCCCACATCTGCTGCACAGCTGGGGATGCCAGCAAGGCTGGGCTTTGGGCACAGTGGCGACAGAGCTGCCTCCCTTGTTGCTCTGAAGTCTCTTTCTGCAACCTTGTGTGAGTCCCGTCAGTAATTCACAGATTTTTCTGCTGTCTTGCAAATCAGAGGGTTATTAATCCCTAGAGATGTGCTGGGGTAAGGCTGTGATTGCCCTGGGAAGGTGAAAGGCAATGTTTGGCATTTATCTGGGTGACAGAGTGGCACTGACACATTCTAGGTTGCAGGGACACTCGGAGAATTTCCTCGACACGAGTCTGGAAAGCAAATAAACACCTGTGCAGACACCTGAGCTGCCACCAACCCGCTGCCTGTCCCAGACACACAATGGGGCCAAACTCCTGCCACTCCTCAGGCCAGCAGGGCTCTGAGCAGCTTGCACCATGGAGACCTTAAAGGTGAGGTCCTTAAATCTGAGACCTTAAATGTCCTGGTCCTCCGGAAAGGCTCTGCAGAGCAGTACTTGTGCAACGAGGCTGTGCCCACCCCATGCTTCCGTGGGAAGGGAAGGAGAGCCCCAGGAGGCAGCAGGTGCTGCTGGTGGATGTTGTCCAGGCATTTGCTGATTGGGAGGGTGTCAGGAACACCTCCACTGCTCCATCTGCCACTGAGTTCTAAGGATCTGATGGGATCTCAGAGGGGGAACGGCCTCTGAGAAGCAAAGTTTTAAAAGCTGGATTTTAAACAAAGGCAGAACCTGCAGACAGCCCAGTGTTTCTTGCTTGGCTTTGTGCTTGGAAGCAGCCCACCCCAGCAGTGAGTTCATTCTGTACCACCCGTTCCTGATGGGTGATGTTTAGCAGAGCTCCACAAACCAGCTCGTGCTGATGCCTTAAAGCTGATAAAAATCCGAGGCAGCCCCAGCAGCGCAGGGCAAAGGGCATTCCCTTGGGTTAATGGGATCCCAGGGACACAACTCGGCCCAGGTGGGAACAGCCGAGCAGCACCCCCGGGTCCAACGCGGATCCAATTGGATGGAGCTCAGCAATGAGCAGATCGACCTCAAATCCCCAGTGAGAAACGGAACCAATGAGGGAACTGTCCCCCATTCTAATGACCCCCCCAAGGGAGACTCCAGCCCAGCTGAACAAACCTGTTGCAGAGAGGAGGCTCCGGGCAAGGCTGGAGCCTCTGCTTTGGAGACACTCGGGATGTTTGGTCTGCTCCCCTCAGAGAAGCCCCAAGCTGAGCTCAATCTCAGCCCCCAAGGGTTCTCCACATGTAGGGCTGAGGGACAGGGAGTGTTTGTGAAGGGGACAGGGAAAGGGAAAAGACAAAAACCATCAGGCATCAGCGCACCAGGTTTTTATTAATCCTTCACGGGCTTGCTGAGCCAGATGCTGACAGTTCATTAGAAATAACTGGTCTGTGGAGAGCCCAGGGCATTCCAAGAAGCCACGGAGGTAACTTTTATAATAAACCCTCGGCAAAGGTCTCGCGTGCTGGCAAAGCCCCCTGACCGTGCTGCTCCAGAGCTCCTCAGCGTCTCCTGTGTGCTCCTTCTTGCAACAAAACTCGGGAACAGCGCTGAAAGCGCTGAAATTCCGTGTCAGCAGCCACACAGATGGTCTCTGTCAGACCACAGGCTGCCCACAGTGTGTTTGCCTCTCACCTGCTCCGTGGCAGCGAGACAGCCATGGTGCAGCCACGGGGAGGCTCCTGCTTTTCATTCAGGGGAACATATGAGCTCAGCCTTCTCAGCGAGCACAGCACAGATGGGAAAGGCTTTGCAGCGTTCCTGCTCCAAAGGGAGCGCTTCCACCGTGCCTCTGCAGCCCGAGGACAGCATCCCAAACACAAATAGTCTGATGCACATCCCCCATGAGCAGGGAACAGATTTTATTATGGAGTCAACAAAAACGCGAGGACACAACAGGAGGAAATGGCCTCAAGCTGCACCAGAGGAGGTGTAGATTGGATCTAAGGAAAAAAGTCTTCGCTGGAGGGGTAATCAGGCATTGGAACATTTCCTGGAAAACTGGTGGAGTTGCCATCCACAGAAGTGTTCAAAAGCTGTGTGGCAAGTGAGGACATGGATTGGTGGTGGATTTGCAGTGCTGGGTTAACGTTTGGACTCAGTGATCTCAGAGGTCTTTTCCAGCCTTAATGATTCCATGACTCTGTGATCAATGGAATGCCAAGAAAAACGGCCCAGCTCAGCTAAACCACCTCCAGCAATGACCTGGGATCCTCCCATCATGTGTGGGTGCAGTTTAGGTGCAAGAAACAACAGGGCACACAGATTTAAGCCAGGAACTGAGAGGTTTTATCTAAATTTCCAGCACACTGACTCAGCACTGACCTTGTCGGGGTTCCACCTATCGTGGTTGTGTCCATCTAGGTTGTAACACCTGGCAGATTTGTATCAGTGTTTCCTCTTGCCCCGGGGTTTGCTGCTGGTCCCAGCAAATATTCTTCACTCCTGGCCCACTTTAGCACTTCAGGCAGCCTGCAGAGACAGAGGAGAGCAAGGATAACCGAACCCCGATGTTCCCAGGGTCAGGGAAACGGGACAGCACATCTGCCTGCAGCTGCTGCCACAGTTGGATCCTTCTCCCTACAAACACAGTTCTGAATATGGGAACAAATTGGGCAATTTCATATCTTTTGCACGATTCTGTTGATTTGAGAGGATGGGAGTGTGATTCTCAACAAGTGTCCATGATAATCCAGCAGCTCTGGAGCCTCCCTGTTCTCCCCTCACACTGACTTGTGTGTGGTGAACAATTTACACTTTATATTCAACATGCATGTGGGCAGATCCGTGCACCAAAGCCCCCTCACAAAGAGGCCAAGATTTTTCATTCAAGGGAAGTTGAACCAACGTAACTTCAGAGCCAGCAGTCTGATCCCTTTATGGGCTGGAGCTGAGCTCCTTTAATCATTAGGGATTTTTATACCAAGGATAAGGTAGGGAAAAAAAACCCCAAAAATCCTCTGAGTGTGGATGGGAGCACGCAGAGGACACAGCCCATAAACTGAAAGTCAAGGTGTGAGCCATGGGGTCAGGGGTTTTAGATGTGAGAGACAATAAATCCAAGAGGGAAAGGAGCAAAGATCTCCAGAAAGTGGGAGCAGACAGGATTGACTGGGCTGTGGGCTCTGTCTGGGGCTCGTGCAGAGCAAGGGGCTGAGCGAGGGGTGCCACAGCAGCTGCCCCCCTCAGGGAAGGGCACAAACAGACCCAGAGCTGCCTGGCATTCGCACCAGCTTTTACAAATGAGCAGTGCAAGCACTCTGCTGCAAGCCCAGGAGGGAAAAAAACCAAAACTCCTCAGAATTCCAGTCCCTGTCCCTGCCAACTGGCTCTGAACAAGCAGGACTCAAGGGAGCAGGTAAGTCCTGGAAAATGAACTGTCACAGCCCTGGAACAGAGAGAGCAGCCAGTGCCATTTTCACCACTCTGCTGTTGAGTGGTCCCAAGGGATTTGTCCTTCGAATTCCTCCGGTCCCTGGGGAAGATCAGCGCTGGGGGTTTCACACGAGGGAGCCAGGATTGTTGGGAACAATACAAGAACAAAGTGTGATGTCAGCCCTGACAGCCACTTTTCCATCCACATCGGGTGTGTGTGCCACGCCAGGCCTGCTGCAGCCCCGGGGATGGGTTGGAAAGATTCCTCCCTGTGCCTTGGAAGGAAAACGCCAGGAGGGAGCTGAGCAGGGAGAGCAGGGAGAGCAGTCGGCTCCAGGCGGACACCAACACCCCCCTGCTCCGTGACAGCTCCCCTTGCTGAGGTCATTTTCCATTGCACCACATCCAAAGGCAGATCCTGGCTCCAGCCCCCTCCAGAGCCGCCTGGATCTGCAGTTTTGGTGAGCCTGAAGTGATCTGAGAAACACCAGTGTCCCCAGGAATATAACCCAGCCCAACCCACTCAAGGCGAGGCACCACGCTGCCCTCCCTCCTTTCCTCCCTCCCTCCTACACCTGTGTGTGCTTCATAATTCCACATTGTTCACCTTTCCAAGACAACGGCTGAAAAGGCTGGAACCAAAATCGTCAGGCTGAGGGGAAAAAACACATTTTCCATGCTGTCAGCTCCTAAAATAGTCTGGATTGGGATTTATGCAATGGCACCAGCAGCTTAACTATGTGTGTGTAGTCACACTCAGCCTGTGCACAGTCACCACACAACATGGCAGCTCGAGGAGACGGAGGTTTCTGTAAAAAGTGTTGGGAAAACCTGCTCAGCTTTGGTTTTCTCATACACAACTGGAGCCACGGGGGGCTGTGGCCTTTTAAAAGCTGAGATGATGCACATCAGCTCCAGCTGCTGCTGCGAGTCTGAGCTAGAACCTGGAATTCCAGGATATCCTGGAATACTGAAATACTGAAATAAGAATTGCAAACTTGGCCCTGTCTCATTTGGTGTCATGGATTTGATGAGAATATCACAAGTGGAGTCAAACAGCTCAGCTCCATCCCTGCAGCACATCTGAATTTAAAGACAGATGTATTTTTGCCAGAAAACTTTTTTTTTCCTTGGGAGATGTGTTTTCTAATTAATTTTCATTTCATCGTATCTCGCTGAGCCTCAGCTTAATTGCCTTTTGGTACTGACAGTTTGCAAAGACATTTTGGGAGCAGATAAATCTCTTGCAGTTGGTTCTGAAACTGAAGAAACAAGAAATAGCTTCAAGTCAATTTTAGATTTGAACGACTTTAAAAATGAGTGATTGCCACAGATGAGGCTTTTATTGTGGAGGAGAGGATTTGTGAATTCAGAGGGTTCTTACTGTTTCTTCCTTGAATAGATCTATAACCCTCCGTGACATTTTTATGGCTGGATATTTGCTGAGAGAGAATCAGCTGCCACAGTTACATGGATCCCAAAGAGCCTCGTTAGGACACGCTCCCGCTCTGCACTATTTTAATGACCCCATCACCGTGGCATTTAACTGCTGCATCCGTGCAGTCTGGATTGGGAACTGGATTTTCTGACATCAGCAGCACCGCTGGGGAGTTCTTGGTGGAAATCAGTCCTGCTTAATGGGGTGGGCAGGAGGATAAAGCTGACAGAGAGCCAGAGAGGGAGACTGGAAGCAACCCAGCTTTGGAGAGGAGTTGAAGCTGGGGCAGGACTTTGGTTGTGCCCATCCTGTCCTGACCCCAGAGCCACCCTCAGTGCTGGGAAATGAGAGTTTACCATGAAAAGAAATCCTCATGCAAAAATCCTGCTCACGTTATCCTAAATGGCCACACTCTGATGGAACAGAAGGGAAAAAACCAACCCTGAGCACACACAACACACTTGATCATCTTGTGGAAGCTCAAGGCTTCTGGGGTCTGTATAACAAAACTGGGTTTTCCATGCAGGAAGACACATCCTATACCAACAGACAGATTCTGGGAGAGCTTCCCCCAGCTCTCCATGGGAACGAGGTTCTCCTGGCTCCTGTTTGCTGCTGGAACTGTTTATTTAAGGGCACTTGGCACCAGGGAGATGTGCCCACACTGTTGCAAAATATGCCAAGTTTAAAATTTTTTTATCTTCAGTCAGTGTTCACAATCCCAGAATGAACTGGGGGGAGGCCTGATGAGTTCAGCATCTCCCCAGGCTGGGAGCAGCACAGGAGATGCACAGAGAGAACAACCAGCAAGGGCCAGCAAGGGCCAGCAACCAACAGCAGCTCCAAACAACAGCCCTGGCCCAGGGGAGACACCTGGGCCGGGACAGACTGAGCAGAGAACCCAGCAATCAAGGCCTCATTAACATCAGAAGCAAAGAAGATCTGGGACCAACAGGAAACCAAATCCTCAGAACTCCGGAACTTGGAACCAATGGACACGGAACCAATGGATCTCTGTGGGTTTGACTGGATAAAGTTTGGGGGAAATCGGGTAAAATCCCTGTGCCATGGAATGATTTTCTCTGCACAGCCGGGCTGGGTGTGGATGAAATGATTTCTGTGGCACATCCTGGCCAGAGATAAAGCAATGCCCTGATTCCATGATACTAAAGATGTTGTTGGAGAGTTTTTGTTTTTCCTGCAGTTTAGGTGACAATGCTGCTCAGGTTATTGGCAGCTGCTTCAGAATCAGCACATCCACAAAACTCCAGAGTCCCAAGCTAAAATTCACCTTTGGGCAAACAAAATCCTCCCCTCCTCCTGTCCATGTGACCACACATCAAAAAGGAGAGAGCTGATGTGGGAATTCCCTTTGCAAGCTCTGCTTTCCCCTGTCTCGAGGGTGGAAGAGGCACTTGGGCGCTTTGCCAGCCACCCACACGGGCAAATGTCCCCTGTGCAGCTCAGACACCACACGTCTTCCACAATATTTGGGAATTCGTGCCAGATACCCGGGAGCAAGGCTTAGCACATCATTCCTAGAAGGTGGGGTGAGGGCAGATATCTGGGGCTGGTGGGAGCATTGCCACAGGCCGACACTTCAGGGAAGTGCCAAGAGCAGACAAATTGCCCAAAACATCATTAATTTTACAGCCAATCAGTTTTCAGTGTAATTCTTTCCCGCTGAACTGTAATTTATTTGTGGTAACAACAACTTCATTTCGCTGAATGGCTTTTTAATGCTTCTAACTATAAAAAAAATAAATTAATTTTACCACGTGTCACTCCTCTTTCTCAGCTCGGCAGTGGATTATCCTGACTGGGATTTATCCCTCCAGGGCCTGAGTGTGGATGTGGGATAATGACCAGATGGTTCACCTGAACAATAGGAATTTATTAGAATAAAAGAGGAGGATTACGTCCCTTTGTGCTTCCAGTTATCTGCAGGACTGAGGATTTCTCTGTCACAGCATCCATCACTGACAGGCACCAGAGAGCTGGGAATGGAGCACGTGGAAATAATAATCACAGAGCGATGGCCTCCTGGCTGGGCTGAGCATCTGCTTTGCTTCCAGCTCAGCTGGTGACAACTCTCTGCTCTCCAACAGGAATTCATCTGCCTGAATTCAGGCATCTCTGAGGAACTGGTGCCTCTGAGTTTGTCCTCCTGCCTCCCCAAAGAGCACGGTCTCAGCACTGCTCATGGATCTGTGCGTGCAGGGAATCTTGCTGGAATCCCCTCTTTGGGAATATTCCCAGCTCTCCTAGAGCTCCCCTCAGTGAGGCAGCTCCTGGCCTGGCCCAAGAAGGGTAAGCAAGGGCTGCCCCGGGCTCCTGTCCGAATCCAGATGTCCCAGTGAGGTGACTGTGCTCTCTGGTGTCACCCTCCCACCCCTGGGCAAATCTTTCCCTATTCCAGAGCCCTCACTGTTGTGGGGTAAAAATAAACCCAGAATGGGCAGCCTTTACCAGGAAATTGCAGCTACAAGGAGGAAGCCCAAAGCCCTGCACAGCCCTGCTCTGCCCTGCTGCAGAGATAATCACAGAATCAGCTGGGCTGGAAAAGACTTTCGAGATCACTGAGTCCAACCTGTGACCTAAATCCACCGTGTCACCCAGACCCTGGCACTGAGTGCCACGTTCAGTCTTCCCTTAAACACTTCCAGGGATGATGACTCCACCACGTCCCTGGGCAGCCCATTCCAATGTCTAATGACCCCTTTTGTGAAGAAATTGTCCCCAGTGTTCAACCCAAACCTCTCCCAGCCCAGCTTAAGGTGATGTTCTCTTGTCCTGTTGCTGGTACCCTGGGAGAAGAGCCCGACCCTCGCCTGGCTCCACTCTCCTGTCAGGGAGTTGTGGAGTGTGACAAGGTCACCCCTGAGCCTCCTCTGCTCCAGGCTAAGCACCCCCAGCCCCCTCAGCCTCTCTTTCCCAGACTAATCCATCCATTCGTTTCCTTTTATCCCAGTTCCTCCCTCAGAATTACTCTTTATTTCCTCTAGTTCTCATGGCAGGTAGGTGCTGTTCCAGGAGCGCTCCGCCCATGGTTTCCAGTCCCAGCAAAGGAGAAAAAGCATCGTCTGTCTATCTGTCTGTCTGTCCAGGGCTTCTCCTCGCCCATTTTGGTAGTGGAATACTCAGCTACAACCACTGCAGAGTCACTGGGGGTCTCTGCCAGCTGCAAGAGGGACAAAACGGCAAAGGACTTCAGCAGAAGAGAAAATTAACTGGGATTTAAAAATTAACCTCATGGGCACATCCCACCCCAAATACTCGAGGTGCTCCTAGAGCACTGTCCATGGACTCTCAGGTGACCTCAAGTACTGAAAATGTGTCCCCAGAAGTTCAGTTTTTCTCCTTTTCCCCACAGCAAGGCTGTTCTGGCTCCCTTATATCCCTCAGATATTCCTGTCTGTGTACAATTACAACCACAGCCATCAACTTTGGCATTGCCCTCAGCAGAAAAGCACTATGTATAATTAAACATTAATGCTTTTCTTATACGTCCCCCTATGTAAAAATTAATTTAATTAACAGGAAGATTAGACACTACAAGAAAAAACAGGTTGTTATTAGTCCCGATTCCTGTTTTTTCCTTATCTTCTCTTTACCCGGCAGATGAAAATGGCTGAAAATTAACCTTGCAAGGCTTGTCTGGTTCTTCCCAGTCCAAGTGATTCCCTTTCATTTCGGTGCCAGGCATGGAGCCAGAGTGTGATCATTTTTAAAGGCTGTTTAGCTGAGATAAGTCGTGTTTCTGAGTGGCACCATTTTCAAAAGAGTTATGTCCTGTAAGGCCTTAAATCAAATTTCCACTTGTGACTGACGAGCGCGGGAGTGGAACATCAATTTGCAACAACGTCCCGGGTCCCCAAAATCGAATTCTATCAGCAGGAGTCAAGTCCCTTTGAAGATCTGGGCCCTGCAAGTGCTGATATCCCGAGGATTTGAGCCATCAGCACAATCCTGCTCACTGCCTGCCCTGCCTGGCTGATTATGCTCCTAAACACAGAATTGGGTGGTAAACAGAAGGCAGTTTTATGCCTTATGAAGAGAAAAATTCCAAATACCTCCTGTTTACTATCAGGGCCTCCCGGGAGGCAGAGGCAAGCACAGAGGCAGGTGTGGAGCAGGTGATGAACAAGTGCATTTGCATAGGAGCCTGCAGGCTCCCCAGCGACGGCGGCGTAATTAAAAACAAGATGTTTGCCACTCCTCAGAATTATTTATTCAAGGTTGAAATGCATTTATCATGCTGATTTACTGAGAATGGTTTTAAAACATTTCACAAATAGCAGATGTGAACTGTGGGCCAGATCAATTTCTGTGCTGGGGCAATTTGCACTGGGGAAACTTTCTCAGCAAACTTTGCTGTGTCCCCTTTCGGTTCAATGTTGTTTCTCTTTTGCCAGTTTGATGAAATTAAATCACATCTTTAAAAAAATGTAGGTGGAAAATGTACACATGACTCATTTGGGGAGACAAATTAGTTATTTCAAATATTTGTGGTCGTCCTGAGAGTCCAGAGGTGCAGCTCTGTGAATTGGGAAGGAGTGGATAATTCATCGTTGTGGTCCAGGACTCCTACGGTGGGACCTAAACATTATTGCTGCTCTGTGCAATCCCAGTCACCCTTTTCCTTTGCTTCGATGGCAAAACTTGGATTTTAGTCTCAAGCTGCTCCTGCTAATGTGAATAAAAAATTCCCATCATGCACAATGATCCAGCCAGTGGGTGGAATCCCTCAGGAGTCTGACAGTACAAGGATGCTGCATCAGCACTGCAGCAGGGCCAGACTAGCAGGAGGATGTGTTCACATCAAATGACTTCACCAAGGTAATTTTTCACACTCCTCTGAAGGGATACTGGGGAAATTGAGACTTTAATTAGGCCAGATGTGAAAAACTGTGCTAGTTTAAGGCCTCCAATTCGTGTTTGAATTACAGAATCCCAGAATGGTTTGGGTTGGGAGGGATCTGAAAGATCCTCTCATTCCACCCCCTGCCATGGCAGGGACACCTCCCACTGTCCCAGGCTGCTCCAAGCCCCGTCCAGCCTGGCCTTGGACACTGCCAGGGATCCAGGGGCAGCCATGGCTTCTCTGGGCTGTTTCAGAGGTCTCAGATATTTGGAGTATTTCAGGTCTTTATTGAGATCCCTGGTGTCCCATGAAGAAACTGGTGGGAGGGCTCTTTGTGTCATTTCTGAGAAGAATTAACACAGAAAGTTCAGGATTGGGACACCCCAAGGCGTTGCTGTTGTACAGCCCTGAGGCAAAACCAGAATCAGACCAGCAGAACCCTGATGTGACTTTTCTCTGCAAAACAGGAAAAATCCAGATGCCTTTTCATACCTTTCTTATATGTTTTGCATTTATCCTTATAAACTGAGCCACAGGCTTGAAAAAGTTTCTCTGTTGTCCTGCCAGTACTTGCAAAACAGATCAATTCTACACTGGGGATTACAATTTTGGCCCTACTGGATGACAAATAAAGACATGTCCCTCTTTCATGTGTCTATCAGATAGGCTGGCTGAAAGATTAACACTTCTTAATAATTTATTTTATTTTGGTCTTGCCTCAAATCATAAGCGCTTTGGGAAGAGCGAGTGGAACACTTCACAGCAGGGACTGGGGGAAAAAAAATCCCCACCACTCCCCATCCTCTTCGAAACCACAAAGAGACCAGGCAAAAGGCAAAGCCGAATATTTTATTTGTTTGTTTGTTTCTGCCTAAAAAGGAAAAGGCAGAGCATCTCTGCAGTCTGGTAATGACTTTTCTCTGGAGCAGCTGGGAGCCAGAGGGCAGTGATGCGATGGGCTCTGGAAGGATCGGGTCAGCAGCTGGAGCACTGACACCTCTGCTGACTGGTGGGACAAACGTAAATGTGATTGCTGTGCCCAGACTGTCTGAGGGATGTGTGTAACGCAGGAGCCTGTCTGCACTAACTCAGAGCCCTGCCCTTTTCGGGGCTATCACAGCAAAACTCACAGCTCCCGAGGCAGCACCCCCAGGCATCCTGGCTCTGGATTTACTGCTTGACACAGCACTTGCCAGGCTGGGAGGAAAAAAAGGCTTTTTCCAAATCTCTGTGTGACTCCTGGTTTTATAGGGCTGGAGTAGAACTGCTCCAGCCCGAGTCGCTTTGTGTTTTAGTTATCAGCGGGTTTTACGAGCGCAAAATGTTTTCCCAACTGTTGGATGCTCTGCCTGGAATGCAGTGATGGGTGATTTACTGAGCACAACACCAGCCCCGTGCCACTGCTGATGTGGTGTTTGTGCAGGGCCCCAGCTGAGGCCCTCGGTCCAGTGCAGCCCCAGCCCTTGGAGGGATCCTTCTCCTTCCCAGGATGTGCAGAACTGCAGCCCCAGCCCTTGGAGGGATCCTTCTCATTCCTGGATGTGTAGAATTGCAGCCCCAGCCTCTGGAGGGATCGTTCTC
>VYZT01039591.1:16034-30335 GCA_013400735.1 Pomatostomus ruficeps
GGATGTGCAGAACTGCAGCCCCAGCCCTTGGAGGGATCCTTCTCCTTCCCGGGATGTGCAGAACTGCAGCCCCAGCCTCTGGAGGGATCATTCTGCTTCCTGGGATGGGCAGAACTGCAGCTCCAGACTCTGGAGGGATTGTTCTCATTCCCAGGATGTGCAGAACTGCAGCCCCAGCCCTTGCAGGGATTGTTCTCATTCCCAGGATGTGCAGAACCACAGCCGCAGCCTCTGGAGGGATCATTCTGCTTCCCGGGATGGGCAGAACTGCAGCCCCAGCCTCTGGAGGAATCGCTCTTGTTCCCAGGATGTGCAGAACTGCAGCCCCAGCCTCTGGAGGGATCGTTCTCATTCTCAGGATGTGCAGAACTTCAGCAGTTCCTGCCAGGGCCGAGCTTTGCGCTTTGTTTCTCAGACGGGAAATAAGGAGGGCCCATGTCACTGCTCAGGTTTTGGAAGGCAGCTTGCAGGGCAATGGCTGAACTGTTCACAAAAACCCAGGAACGTGAAGGCTGGAAAAGACCTCCAAGGTGGTTGAGTCCAACCTTTGACCTCATTCCACAGTGCCCACTAAACCAGATCACAAAGTGCCACATCCACTCATTTTGTCAACACTTCCAGGGATGGTGACTCCAGCACTTCCCTGGGTGTTCCAAAGCTTCACCACCCTCCCAGAGAAGGGGCAGTGTGATATTAACCTCTCTGATGGCAAATCACAAGATTCAGCGCCTGTTTCTACACGCATCTTTAGTCACCTGCATCATGAGCTTCCCAAACCAACATTTTGGCCTCACTTCCAAAACCCAATTAACTCAGCCCATTCCTGGGGTACCTTTATCCATATGATCAAGGGACATCTCTCAGCCAGCTGTTCCTGGAGCTGGCACTGACTGGCACCAGGATCTCCAGCTGATGGGTGAAACATGGCTGGGAGCAAGGCAGGACCATTCCCCCATCGCTTCCTCACAAAGATCCATAAGATACAATTCTAGGGAGACCAAAGTTTCCTTTCACAAAATAAAGAACATTGTTCTAAGCCAGTCCCACTGCAGTTATTCATTTCCAAAAATCAGACGGCACTGAAGTCCTTTTCCAAGCAATCCTTTCCCAGCTATAACAGCACAGCCCTTGCTGCTGAGTTGGGTGTTTTCCCCCTTTAATTGGCCTTCCTAGGGATTGAATAATCTGTCATTTTATATTTCCTGTGCTCAGGCTCTGCTGGGGGTGGTGAGCAACTGTTTTGCAATGCGTTCTGTCTTGCTCCTGGAATAGCTGGAAAGAATTTGAAGGTCCTCAAGCACACTGGGGAGCCAGCTCACCTTGCACGATGACAAAGAAAGAGCAATTATCTCCAGCTGAAGCTGCAGGCAGGAGTGAAAAATAAATACAGAATACAGAAAACATGCCAAGGAACCCACAGAGCCCGCGGAAAACTTTTTTAAAGGAGCAGATTGGTTATAGAGCATTATCTCCCTCCAGTGCTAAAGAGAGAGAGAGAGAGAGAGAGAGAGAGAGCGCACAGCTTGGGGTTTGTAATTCCTTTGGGAAAAAAACAAAAAACCACCTTGGAATTGGGATAACATAGAATAGCACACAGAGTGGGAAAGATGATTTCCATCCTATGGGATGGCACCTGCCCATGGACTGAGCCAGGGGCAATCCGGGCTTTTCAGAGCTGCCCACTCACCTGCAGGGAGGTGAATCCTGACCCCAGGGAAAGGACTTTTGTTCTGGTGTAGCTGAACGCAGCTCCTGGACGGAGGTTGTTGTTTTTTCCACGCTCTTTTCCCAGCAGTATCCGATCCCAGGAAGTCTCTCAGTGCACGGATGCCCCGGAGTCCCCACGGAGCAGAGCCTGGCGGGCTCATTCCTTGGCACGGTTGTGTTCCTGACAATTCCATTGCGAACATGTTCCACCCTGGGGTGAATTGGCTCCCACAGGCCCTTCAAACATCCACTGTAAGCAAGGGCCACGGCTCTAAAGCAGCTGAACGTGGCATTGATATTCCTTCAGGAGGGCATTAGAACAGTTCTTTTCCTTGGAAATTGTTCACAAAGCACAGCCAGGTGGGGCTGGGCTCTACTCCCGGATAACGAGTGACGGGGTGAGAGGAAATGGCCTCAAGTTGTGCCATGGGAGGTTTAGGTTGGATATCAGGAAAAATTTCTTCACTGAAAGGGTGGTCTGGCATTGGGAGAGGCTGCCCAGGGCAGCGGGGGAGTCACCATCCCTGGGAGTGTTTGAAAGTCTTGTAGATGTGGCACTCGGGGACAGGGTTTAGTGGTGACCATGGTGGTGCTGGGTTAATGGCTGGATTAAATGATTTTTAGGATCTTCTCCAACCCTAACAGTTCTATGATTCTGAGGTTTTGGAGGCACATATCCAGCACAGCTGGGACCTCAGGAACACATTGTCACACCAATAAATTGCAATGATATCAGCACACAGTGACGGTCAGGGCACCAAGGTCGTGGGTTCCAGTCCCATACGGGCCATTCTGTGAAGAGCTGGACTTGATGATCCCTGTGAGTCCTTTCCAACTCCCAAAAATCTGTGAAAAATTTGCTGGGACACTTCTGACCTCCCTGTCCAGGTGATGGGATGACATCTCTGGTGAGCAAAGTTTAAATGGATGATATGGACAGACCTGAACTCCCATATGCTGCAAACGTGTCTGTTATCCACCAATATCCAATATAGAATTATATGGATGAAATATAGAATTATATGAATATGAAATGCAACATTTGCTTGCTGCCCCTGCTTTTTTTCTCAGAAACCAGCAAGGCTGACTGCACTTTCAGGTGAGCTCAGGGCAATATCTCTCAGTGTCCAGAGTTCAGTGAGTGTTTGGACAATGCTCTCAGGCACAGGGAGGGATTCTCGGGGTTGCCCTGTGCTCAGTGGTCCTTGTGGGTCCCTCCCAACTCAGGATAATCTGCGATTCTGGGATTCTGACCACATCCAGGTTGAACAGAATGGATTCTGATGAATGGACATGGAAAATTCACACAATCTCCCAGAGACTGACGAGGTGTTTCTGTACCTGCAGCCTCCAGCTGAGCAGCAGGTGACAAACCAGGCTGAACTTGGTGCCACGAGGGAGCAGGAGGAGCTTGCTTGCCTTGAAGCCGTGTGAAATCAGATTTTTCCTGGACTGTTTCACACCCAGCGAAGCGCAGCGCAGATGGCAAGGCCGGGGTCTCACAAGGCAGATCTATAAATTATGACCTCTTGGCTCATTAAAACTGCCTGGTAATTCTGCTGCCCTCTTAATCTGTGCCAAGGGAAATGCAATTTAGGGCTGCGAAACATGCAAAGCACTCACTCTTTCTGCAATTGCTGAGCAATAAATATTTCATCTGCCAGAGGGGGAAAAAAGGTAGGAAGAAATCTGTGAAATTCCCCCGTTTTTGATGGTTAAAGTGTGGTTTTCTTGTGTTCTTCATCAGATTTCTGGATATTCGCTCTGAAAACGTTCTCATCATGAGCTCAGAGACAGAGAGCAGAGGGGGATGAGTTTGTTTGTAGGTGTTTCTTGTTTGACAGATGCAGAATGTCTTACATGCTGCCTCTGGGCAAGGTTCCAGATAACATCAACTAGCCAGACTGGGTGCCACAAAAGAAAATTAAACCTGTTAATTCACTCGGTGTTGGCAAAAAAAAAATAGAAGTGTGTACATCACTGTGTAATTATTCTGATTTAGTGTCTGTAGGTTCATTGTAACGGAGCAGAGGAATGATCAGTTCTCAAAAAGGCAGATTTTTCGTATGCTGAAGATGGCCTTTCACTGAAGGAATTTAATTATGGGCTAATCCTTTCCAGCAGCTTGAGGTGGAAAGAGATTCCCATTGGTAAGGAGTCATGGAAGTTCAGCAGCATTAAAGGCTGGAGGGAGGATGTGGGTCCCCTATAAATAGTGCCGGACGTAGGACTGAACTTGCCATTTCCTGCAGTGGAAAGAACTTTTCTTTCTCAATGCACCGCTGAGAACAGCTCAGCCCACTAATTGCATTAGAAGGGAATTTACAGGCAATATTAGGTCTGAGATAAAATCCCGGCCCCGCTGAAGTCAGTGGGAATTTTGCCACTAATTGCACACGGATTTGACTCCACGTTTTTGTGCAGAGATGCCGGGAAAGGGAAAAGTGGGAGAGAAAATGAGTGAAGTGTTTGTCGGCTTTATGGGAATTCAGCTTGGGAGCTGAGCCTGAGTGATCAGGGTGTGGGGACAGCTCTTAAACAGGGAGGAATTTCTGCACTGAAGGGCTGGTCAGGCATTGGAAGGAGCTGCCCAGGAGGGTGGCAGGGTCATTATCCCTGGAAGTGTTCAAAAACCATGGATGTGGCACTTGGGGACAGGGTTGAGTGATGAACACAACGGTGCTGGGTTAAGGGTTGGACTCGATTATCTTAAAGATGTTTTCCAACCCTAATTATTCTATGACTCTGTGATTCTGAAGGGTTCCTAAGCCTTCTGCCTGCTCCTCACCACCCTCCCAAGAGAAAGGGATGGCAGAACTGGAACAACCTTTCTTAATATTTAGGGAAATGATGCCTTAAGATTTCACTTTTATATTTTCCAGCTCCTGCCCTGCTTTAGTGTGGAACTCTCACACTCCCCACGGGCTGGGAGCTCCTGTTCTCCCATCCTGCTCAGACACAACAAATCCTCTCCAGGCTGCACTCAAGGACACCTCGTTGGCCCAGGCCCCCAAAGATGGAAACGGAGCCTCTAAAAGGGGGGACAGACTTGGGCTCAATTCCATCATCCCCTGAAATTGTCATTGGAGAATGAACCCTGATCTGGGAATGGATCCAAACTGATCCAAGTGGAGCAAACTCGTGCCCCGGGGTCCAGCTTGGGTGTGGCCTCTCCCGGAGAGGCTCTGCCTGCCCGAGGTGTCCCTATTGAAGGCCCTGCAATAAATCCCCATTTTATTCTCTGAATCCTGTCTGGCCTCTGTTCCAGGTAACCTCTGATCAGGCATCAGAAAAAACCTCCAAACCCTGGTTATGGCTCTGCTGATCAGTCCCAGTGTGTGGTAATTTCAGGGGGGCACAGAAGGTCCCACTCTGCCAGCTCTGTCTCTCGGGAGACAAGAAACGGGGCTGTCTGTGCAAACCCTGCCCCCGTCACGCAGCAGAAACAAAGATTTTATTTTTACTTCCCCACAGGAAAGCGCTGATTTAAATAAATTATAGGTGTACAGTAAAAGAAAGAACACCCCCTCCCCTTCCGCACCTACGTGGAATTTGCTTAAATAACAAATCTGCATAGAGATGGGAGATGCTGTCATGCCTGATGGATGATCACGGGGCAGCCCAATTGCATTACCAGCAAGCCAGTAAACACTCTTGCTCTCCTCTTTAAAATAAATTACGCCCCTGTTAATACATGTTTTGCTTCCATAATAATGCCAAAAACGAAATTACTGCTCCTGCATCAAAACACATCAAAGCTAAATGTGCTCATTTGCTGCTGCAGCTGTTGGATGCTCCCAGCTCTTCAAAGCCCATTTCCTGGGACTTCTGGAGAGCCTCTCTGCACTGAGTCACCAGGAGTCATCTCGCTTCCCCAGAGATGGCTGCTAGAAAGCAGAATTTCGGGGAAGCTGCTGAGCTGAGGGAGGTTTTCACAGCTTCCTCCCAGACCTACCGCTGTTGTTCCCTCCGAGCCCTGAGGCAAAGATGCCCCACAAAGCCCACGAGAAGACGGGGCCAGCAGAGCCTCTCTGCGGTTGCTGCGAGCTCAGGATTAGCAGAAATCATGGAAAATAAAGTAACTGAGGAGTCACCAATTTTAAAGATGCCTTAACAGGTCCAATTCCCTGAGTTTTTCCTTTGTGCAGCCCCACAACTGCAGGGTGAAGCTGTGTGGATCCCCTTGCAGTGGGAAAACCCGATGGAAGCTGTTCATGGGCCTGCTGTACCTGGTGACCAAAGAGTTCTTTGAGGCTACAAAGACCAAAAATCAATTCCAAAACTGTTTTAAGGCAGTTGAACAGCAATTCTGCAGGCCCAGAGCTGAACTCTGGGATGTTTGAATGCTGATGCTGATTATCAGCCGGTGCTACAGGAGAGACTCAAGGTCAAAGAGTGGCCAGAAGAAATCTGTGCAACCATAGATCACAGGTCACATCTTTAATCTTTGCTCCCTTCGGCGTGGCAGCCTAAAACTACAAGCCAGATAATAAACAGGATAATAAAAATATAATTAAAAAGGAACTAAGCCCTTCTGTGGAAGAGGCATAGGGCTGGAAAACTGGAGCTGGCAGCTCTATGGTCACCCCAATCCTTTCTTTTTCCAGAAGGAGGGCATGGAAACAAAAGGTGACATCCATGACTGAAGTCATCTCAGGAAAACTGGGAAGGATTTGAAGATTTTTAAGAAAATTGCAGCCACTGCCAAGCCATGGTGTCACTGGGGTTTGTTACCTGCAAATTGGATCACAAATCCAATCGCAAATCAAAGATGGCAAAGACACACAGATGAGCAGCCCTATGCAACGAAAAATAATCAATCCTTGAACAAAAAAGCAATGTGGATCAGATTTCTATGGCACAGTGAGAGCCTTGGCTGCTAAGCAGTAGGAATACATGAAATAAATCAATAAAATGTGAGAGCTCCAGTCATTCTCTTGCAGCCCACTTTGAATTTGCACAACAAGCAGAGGGTGTGGGGGTGAGAGAGAAGAAGGGATCATTTTGCAGCCCCTTCCCAGCTCTCTGAGTCACAAAACGGGACCACTGTGGAATTAAACCAGAAGCCATTTGGGTCACAGAGCTGTGCTGTCTCATGGCACCTCCTAATTAGTGGGGTTCCAGTGGCACACTAATTGTGATGGTCACCAGCTGGGGACTCCTCTCAGACACCGTCCATTGACTGTTGCTCCAGCATTTCCCAATCAACAGGAAATGTGATTACAAGATGCTTCCTTGCCCATGAAACATTTGATTTCTTCCCAAATACGCTGCAAGAGCGGGTGACAAACTGTGCACGATGCCAGCCCAGAGCAGAGGCCGGGAGAAAACAGATTGCAAGGTCACTGCAAGATGGGAGAGGCAATTTCAGGTGGACAGAGCTGTTATTTGGGGGTTTTAGCTGCCCCTGTGGGTTAACACTTGAAGTCCATCATGGCTGCATGTGTTGGTATTTTTTGCAGCCAATGGGGTGATTTACTGATCTAGTAATTAAGCTGAAATCAGTAAGATTAGCTGGGAAATTAAGTTCTGTTTCAGATTTAATGGGTGATACAGCCAGGGGCTCAGATTTGCCATGTGCAGGAGGTGAGGCAGTTTGGAGCTGCCGATCCTGGCAGCAGGAAATTTCTGGATCTTTCTCCATAGTTTGCTTCGTGATCATGAAAAAATAAGGTTAATGGGAAGATAACACAAGGTCAAGGGCTGTGAGTAGGGAAAAAATCTGTTATTTCTGATTCAGTGTATTCCAGCATTAAAAACAAATAAAAAGATAAAAGAAATTTCCCCAGGGAAGCAGTGATGGGATTGTAACATCCCCTCAGTGGGGACACGGATCTGTCCAGGTGTCCCACTTCATGCAGTGCACTCAGGGCTGGTGGCAGCTCATTTCCTTCCCCCTGAGTGCTCCTGGCTGTGTTTTATTGCTGTCCCTCCACCTGAGGCATTTGCAAATGCATGAGTGGCTCAGGAAGCTGCCGGCCCTGGGGCAGGTGAACCTGTTTCACCCGACAGCAGTGAGGATGGTTCTCTCCGTGAAAGAAATCAGGAACAGATTTCCTTCAGCAGAAAGGCCTCACCCCTCTGGAGAGTGATGCCTTCATTAGCTGCCTCTGCTCAGCTTGATGCTCACACTTCCAATGGCCCAGAAAAAGCCAGAAGAACGAGGAGCCGCCAGCTCCGGGCTCTCAGCTGGTGTTTGACACTCAAAGCATGTCAGCAATAATCAAGCTGTGCTAATTTCCAGCCGCCAAAGGGTTTGACCTTAACGAGGCGTTTTTAGGGCTATTTGCTGTTTCTCATACGGACAGGCCTCTTTGCCTGATGGCCAGGGACTGCAGTTAGGTCCTTTTTGCTTAGAAGTGGTGAGAATTTAAACTGGATGTGATTAAATCTTGGTTACTGACTGTGTGAAGGCTCTGCAGAGAGTCAGAGACAGTTTGCAAAAATCCCACCAGGCATCAATAAAGAGTTCAGGGCAACATCTCCCACACAGCTTCAGGAGCAGTTCACAGCCTTCCTACAGTGCTGCAACTCTCTCGGTAGGACTGGGAAAGGTTTACCCCAACAGGAAGGACTTGATGGTCTTGGAGGTCTTTCCCAACATTGATGAGCCTGTGATTCTGTGATTCTATTCTATCATTCTAGATATGTAAGCCTGAAGTAGTAGCAGGAATTTAATTAGTAATTTAAGCATGAAGCAGAGCCCTTCTTCCTCCAGGGTTGCTCTTCCACTGGCTCACCTCAGGTATCATTCCCAAATCTGGTCCCTGAGGAATAAAGGGCAGTGAGCTGATCATCTTAAAACCCACCAGGGATTAGAGGCTGTTTTCCCACAGCAGAGCCATGGCTGGGGAAATTTAATTTACACCTGTTGTCACCTAAACTGCAGGAAAAACAAAAATTCTCCAACAACATTTTCAGTGTCAGAGAATCAAGGCATTGCTTTATCTCTGGCCAGGATGGTGCTCTGGCCAGGATGTGCCACAGAAATCATTTCATCCACACACAGCCCGGCTGTGCAGACAAAATCATTCCATGGCACAGGGATTTTACCCGATTTCCCCCAAACTTTATCCAGTCAAACCTACAGAGATCCATTGGTTCCGTGTCCATTGGTTCCAAGTTCCGGAGTTCTGAGGATTTGGTTTCCTGTTGGTCCCAGATCTTCTTTGCTTCTGATGTTAATGAGGCCTTGATTGCTGGGTTCTCTGCTCAGTCTGTCCCGGCCCAGGTGTCTCCCCTGTGCCAGGGCTGTTGTTTGGAGCTGCTGTTGGTTGCTGGCCCTTGCTGGCCCTTGCTGGTTGTTCTCTCTGTGCATCTCCTGTGCTGCTCCCAGCCTGGGGAGATGCTGAACTCATCAGGCCTCCGCCCAGTTCATTCTGGGATTGTGAACACTGACTGAAGCCATGAAATAAAAAAAAAAATAATTTGGTATATTTTCCAATACTGTAGAGCGATAGGTCTGAAGAAGGCCAAGATTACTGTAGATATTGGGAAAAAATCCTTCCCTGTGAGGGTGGTGAGTCCCTGGCACAGGGTGCCCAGAGAAGCTGTGGCTGCCCCTGGATCCCTGGAAGTGTCCAAGGCCAGGTTGGACGGGGCTTGGGGCACCCTGGGACAGTGGAAGGTGTCCCTGCCATGGCAGGGGTTTGGAATGAGATGATTTTTAGGGTCTCGTCCAACCCAACCCGTTCTGGGATTCTATAATTCTAAGTAAATCCCTTTGGAAATTGAGTCCTGAGTTTACAGGTGAAAAGGGACAACTCTGGTGTCCCAGGATCCAACACTTGACAGTACCCAACACTTGTCAGTATCTGTTAGAGCTGAGCTGGGCCGCAGGGGCAGCCTGGCAGAACTGAAGGAATAAAATTGATCCTTTTTCTTGCCTCAGAGCTTTGGTGAATCACCTTACCATTGACTCTTGCTTAACCAGACATGATTAAGAAGGTGTGAATGTCACCTTTGAGGGACGAGGGGATAATTGAGAGTGTTGGAATTGAAAGAGTCAGCCCAGGAATGAGTCTGAGGGCACATTTGGATGTGCTGATCACACCATCCCCGGTGCCTGGCTGTGACGTTTCTCTCTGAACTCATTTTGTGTTTCAGATTAACAACGGGATCCTTTACTCAATTACAGCAGCACTCCTGATGAGTTTGTTGACATATTTGCTAATTTTCCCCTGGCTGTGTGTTTTGGAGGGTGCACATGCATTATTAATGAACTGGAATTGCCTGGTATTGGATCAGTTATCTCCTACCCAGGTGCTGATACCGCACAGAGTCAGGCTCCATTCCTGAATGGAATTTCCCCTTTGTTTTGCCACCGACTTGTTGGCATTAAATGATCCGGGCATGTTAAAAATACAAAAATAAATAAATAGATAAATAGATAATTAAAAAATAAATACATAAATAAATAAATCCACAACCTCTCTAATCCTCGCTCTCCAGACCAGAATTGCCATGGGAAAGAAATTTCTAAAAGTTTTGATCTTGCTCTATGTAAAAGTTAGGCTGATTTCAAGCCAAATGGATGGTGAAGTGCATGGGACTGCAGGATGCACAAGTTTCACTCCTTCCTCTGCCACTGTCCTCCTGGAAAACCCTGGTCAAGTCACTTAAATGACATTTATCTACCCTAAGTTTAGACTTTGGCCTAACTGAGTTTCCCAGGCAATGGAAAGAGGCAACTTTCTCCAAGGAGAGGTTCAGTCGATGCTAAAATGGGAGGGAGAAGAATTAATCACTCCCTGGAAGAGTCTCTCTGCCTCTAATTAACACAACAAGTAAAAGAAACAAGAGAAACGAGCTGGATGAGGTAGAACAGGTGGCAGAGCTGTCACCTCAGTTGCTCTTCTCTTGCACAGAATTACAGCTGAGTCACACAGTTATGAGTGAAAACCAGATCTGGTCAAGTTTTAACCATGAAACATCCCCACTCTGGCGCTTGGTTTGATCCCACTGATAATTTCAGAAAGACAAACCCAAAAAGAAACCTGGGAAAATCTCTCCAGTGTAAACTCGCTCCCAAACATCTTTGTTCCCAGCCAGATCCAGTTACAGGCTCTGAAAATAAATCTCACTATTGGGGGAGGCAGAAAGGAAAATTTGGCTGCACGAGCTCTGCAGGAGCAAATAAAGAGAAAAGACGAGATGGGAGGGAAAAGACCTTTTCAGAAAGCGTTTAACAGGAAGATGTGGAAATGCGCAGCCCTGCTCAGCTCCCAGTTTAGCACTTTTGTAATCTCAGGCACTGTGGGTGGGTCCTGCTTGGTCTCAGGAGCCTCTGCTGCTCCTCTGGAATTCTGTCACCTCTCTGGCAGCCACCCACAGGTCCCCGTGTGGGGCGGTGTCACCAGACGCCTCCGTTCAGGCCTCACAGTGCCCTGGAGCTCATGGAATTCTGCTCCTTGAGCAAAATGGGGATTATTTAAGGACTGCCTGAGCATTCTGGGACACCCAGATTTCAGCAAACTTTCAGCAAGTTGCAGGCGTCTGTGGAACAGGGGGAGTATTTTAAGCAGGAGAAGGAATTGGCGGTGCCAAAGGCAGAGGGAAGCATCTGGGCCCCGGAGCAGATTGTGAATCTTCACTCCGAGCCGAATCGAGGCTGAGAGTTGTGCAAATCTCACAGCATTTCGGTCCAAAACGATGGGAATAGGCACTGCAGAGCTCTCTCTAATTGGCACACTGATAAATCGTGAAATCCTTCCCTGAGCTCCAACACGTGCACGTGCGGCCCGAGTGGAATCGACCAAATTAGGTCAGAGCCCCGAATCCTCTGCATCTCTCTGGCACATTGAAGACACTGAGCAGACTAAGACCAGATAAGCCTCTCAGCACCAACAGAACCTGGCTAGACCTCAGCATTTATCATATTCTCCACAGAGTGACTAATAAAATCAGATTATTCCATTGTGGCATTCAAACACGCTCATATCCACCAGGTAAACAGAGATTTTGCATGTAGGGCTTGTTGCAACATCCTAATTTTCATTCAGGTTATCTTTAAAAAGTATGAATGAGGTCGCTGAAAATGAGAATTTTTCATCCTAAGGAAAACATTTTTAAACTCCTTTCAGGCTGTGCTGGTGCCAGCTATTTCACTCTGACAAAACCCAATGTTATTGTTTGGATTTTGCTATTAGCCAGCAGGAAATGTCAGTGTCAAGGAAAAGCTGTTAATTTGTTTTTGGAGCGCTCCATCCAAGAGACACATTGCTGCTGGGTACCAGATTCCACTGAATCCACGTGTTTCACTGAACTGCTGCTGCTCAGGTTTAGAACACACAAATTATGGGTAGAAGGGCACCTTCAGCAGGGTGAACACACTCATCATCAGCTCCTGACATCAGCCCAATGTGGGTGCATTGAAATGGGGGATTTAAACTGCAGCAGGAATTCTCTTTGGTGTCACTTGGCCTTGTAGCCACACTTGGAGCTGGCAGCAAACATTTCCATCTGAGATAGGGGAAATTCAGTTCCTATTTTAAGTGGAACCAAGGCCAGACTGGCACACTGTGGCACCGCGTAGGGCAGCCCACCGGCAGTGTGGGTTCATGGCACCTCCNCAGGAGGAATTCAGACCCTGTTTTAAGCGGAACCAAGGCCAAATCTGCACACCATGGCACCAGGTATAATGCCTGATCAGAGGCTGCCCAGAACAGAGGCCAGACAGGATGAAGAGAATAAAATGGGGATTTATTGCAGGGCCTTCAACAGGGACACCTCGGGCAGTCAGAGCCTCTCCGGGAGAGGCCACACCCAAGATGGACCCCGGGGCACGAGTTTGCTCCACTTGGATCAGTTTGGATCCATTCCCAGATCAGGGTTCATTCTCCAATGACAATTTCAGGGGATGATGGAATTGACTCCAAGTCTGTCCCCCCTTTAGAGGCTCCGTTTCCATCTTTGGGGGCCTGGGCCAACGAGGTGTCCTTGAGTGCAGCCTGGAGAGGATTTGTTCTGGCTAACTAGAATGTGAGAACAGGAGTTAACAAAGTGTGTGGAGTTTTAGAGTCATACACCGAAGCAGAACAGGGTCTGAAAAATAAAAAAGCTAAATCTTAAGGCATCAGGCAGGGCAGCCCACCTGCAGTGTGGGTTCATGGCACCTCCTTTAGGGCAAACCAGGGGTTCTGCCTTATAAAAATCTTATTAGAGAGAGGGTTGGGCATCTCTGGAAAGGCCAGGGAAGATAACAGGGGCAGAGATCTCCTGTGCCAGTGCCAGCTTCCCTTGGAGAAACAACCAGTGCCACAAAGAATGGACACAATGGTCTGTAAGAGAGTGATCATCATCTGATCGTGGGCACAAACTGGGCTCCAGGAGTTCTCTTCACCACTTTCCTTTAGCCCAGCTGGCTGAAGCTGTTTGGATCCATGGACACAGCAAAATGTGGAGCTTGCCTTGACCTCCTCTGTTGTGGTTTGAGACAGCCCTGAGTCCCTGGGAGCACGGCCAGCACAGGGGGACCGTGACAAAGCCTCTGTCACAAACATAACAGGATCCCCAAAGAACTCAGAATTCAGTAATTTGTGGCAGCATCCATGGTCTGTTCGTAATTCCAACAAAACCAGATTTTGATTTCTTTCCCTTCTTTCCCACTCTGACACATTTGTGTTCCTAAAGCAGGCGACATTCTAGACAGGGAGAAGGGGAGGCAGCTTCACTCCCATTTGCAAACGTATCCCAACACAAATATTCCATTTCAGTTCTTAGACCTCCTTCCACTTCTACCCAAGCTCCATCATTATTTATTTGTTATTTCCTCATTGCGAGCTCTTAGAGGTGGAATTCACCCACACTTTTTTAACACATTTGGACTTTCTCTGTTACCAGAATCACCATTTTTTTCAAGCTCTTTGATCTTGTGCTGGGTTTCACATCTATAAAATGTGATTGTAATAAATTGACTGGAAGATGAATGTGCAAAGCACAGAACTTCAGAGAGGTCATCAAGTGAGAAAGGACCCATATGGCATCTTTTGATGCCTCTGCAGTGCACAGATTTGAGGCAGAATGGGTGCTGGATTAAATTAGTACTTGCTTATCTCTTGGTCAAGTCAGTGGAATAATAAGAAGAAAAAGAGCAAACAGAATCAAGTCACCATTTGTCCCTTTGGGTGTTAATTCTAGAACACCACAGTGGGAGGATCAGAGTGTTTGGATGCGCTAATCCCTCAACACAACACCTTTATTTTTAAGTGCAAAGCCCTTCCTTCTGTGGCATCCAACACACAACTAAATTGAACTTACCCAGATGGGAAATTCACTTGCCATCAGCTCCATGAAAACAACCTGCCTTTTTCCTCCCAAGTGTGTCCTGCAGGAAAATAACATTTGAATTCATAGATTTATCTGCGTGAACCACAGAATTTTCTTTTCTTGTCAGGACACACCACACCATAAATCTCCTGTGAAAATGAAGAGTGCTGTTAAAAAGGGTGTTTCTTGTGGAGTTACCATTGCTCCAGCTCAAGTAGTGTTTTCTTATTCCTTCCCATCCCAAAGGTGTGTTGCACTGGGATTCCTTGACATCTGCCATGTCTAAAATTCCTGGGATTAACAGAAATATCAGATCCTGATGTGAGT
>VYZT01039592.1:0-44670 GCA_013400735.1 Pomatostomus ruficeps
TTTTTTTTTTTTTCCTGAACTGCTTTTGCTTAAGAGAAAACTAAGACCCAGAATAAATAATATTAGCTTTTTCAGACCATCCAAACCTTGGAAAAAAATGTCTCTAGTTCTAAAAATGTAAACCGGACTAGTACTCAGGATTAAAACACATTTTAATTAAAATGTATTGATTGAAGATAGATTTTTTTCACTGATAACTTGGAAGTATTTTAATTTTTTATTCAGCATAAACAGACTTTTTAAAACTAGTTTGTGAACTAAAGTTCTTGTTTCCTTAGCTCTAGATGGAACTTATTCCTATACACAACATGCAACTTAGTGTTTTATCTGACAAAGTATTGAAGGCTTGGTCCAGCACCACTGAATCCAGCAGGTGCACTGGTAGTGGCAAAGATCTGGCTCACAATGCCAAGTCTGCCCTATGCCACTGATGCAGGGAAGTCATACTTGTCCCTCTCTCCATATGCAATACATGCACTTAGATAGTGTCCCTCACATCTCACATGAAAGACAAGGGACTCTGAGAAGCAAATTTTTGGGAGCTGAATCTGTAACTTCCAGCATAATGGAAAAGTCTTTCTGGGTAAGGTGAACTGTATCATTCAGGATGTCTCTGTTTCGAAGCTGATGTAGTTGAAACATATTTTAATGGGAGAACAAATCAGCTAAATCAGGTTTGTGATGAAGGGACAGTTTGAGGAACTGCTTTTTTTTTTTTCCTGTGTAGTATTCTGTGCAAAAACAGCTTAGGCATCCAAAGTAACAAATAACTACTGCTTTATATGTGACAAGGCATTATAAGAATAGTTCTGGTGAACAATATAAATTGTTGGAAGAAGAATATAAGTAGAATATTTCCCCTGACACACTGATTTTCAGTGATTTCATCTCGTAGCATAAGGTCACCTGCACATTGGAAGTGACTACAAGTTCTCTTGGGGTTTTTTTAGCACTTTATTAATGGTCTTCTTTCTATTTAATTAATAATTGATATGTCTGAAGTGTGGGAGGTAAGTGGAGAAATAAACAGAGAAGAGAATGTCTAACAAAATGCTTTACTGTTCAGCATATTCCAGCTTGCACATTGGAAAAACTAGCTTTTTGTTGGGGAAGGGGAAACCAGGGAGTCCTACACAGTTTTATGCACTTCCTGATATGTGTTTACTGTCATTTCTAGGAGTTCCAACACCCAGTCCAGAAATCCTTCGGCATACTTTGAATATGCTTGTACGAGAGAGGAAAATATACCCAACTCCGGATGGTTATTTCATTGTAACCCCGCAGACTTACTTTATAACACCATCTCTCATAAGAACTAACAGTAAATGGTACCATTTGGATGAGAGGATACCTGACAGGTCTCAGTGTACCTCTCCACAACAAGGAACTATAACTCCCTCCACCTCTGGATGTGTAAGGGACCGAACACTACCCAAAAACCACTGCGACTCCTGCCATTGTTGCAGAGAAGACATGCACAGCATGCATGCATCTACCCTACAGAGGAAATCAGCAAAAGACTGTAAAGACTCATACTGTCCTCCTTCATTATGTCAGGTCCCACCTACTGAGAAAAGTAAAAGTACTGTCAATTTTTCATATAAAGCAGAGACACTCACAAAGCCTAAGGATGTAGAAAAGCAGTCTAAGAAATTTGGACTCAAATTATTCCGATTAAGTTTTAAGAAGGATAAGACCAAACAGTTGGCAAATTTCTCTGCCCAGTTTCCTCCAGAGGAGTGGCCGCTAAGGGACGAGGACACCCCTACCACTATACCTAGGGAGGTAGAAATGGAGATTATTAGGCGCATTAACCCAGACTTGACTGTGGAAAATGTCATGAGACACACTGCACTAATGAAGAAACTTGAAGAAGAAAAAGCTCAACGAAGCAAAGCAGGATCTTCAGCTCACCACAGCGGCCGAAGTAAAAAGAGCAGGAATCACAGAAAGTCTCATGGGAAATCAAGGTCGCACAGCAAGACACGGGTGTCCAAAGGAGACCCATCAGATGGCTCTCATTTGGATATACCTGCTGAAAGAGAATATGAGTTCTATGATCCCTTGACTCGATCCCCACGGGAAGGCTGTTTTATAATAGAACACAAGGGAGATAATTATATAATGCACAGCAATCCCAACGTGATTGAATCTCACTTTCCCATGACACCAGAGTGGGATGTGTCTGGTGAACTGGCCAAAAGAAGAACTGAAATGCCTTTCCCTGAACCTTCCAGGGGAAGCTCCCACTCCAAGGTCCATCGGAGCCACAGCCATACACAGGATAGAAGATCAAGGAATGAGCGGTCCAGTAAGGCTAAAGAAAGGTCTAGATCCATGGATAACTCCAAGGGACCTCTGGGCTCAGCTACTTTAGGCACACCTGATGATATAGGTGAAGGCTGTAGCCCAGATGACCAAACAACTAGCCAAACCTACATTGATGATAGTACCTTAAGGCCATCTCAGTCGCTCAGTCATCAAAGGGTTCTGATTTCATCTGCAAGCTACAAAGAGACTTGCATCCCTGAAATAGCCGGTGGCAGCATAGAAACCCCCAGTTCTTGTAGCCTGTTGGAACAAGGCAAGCCTGCAGAGAATTTGCCATCATATAGTGAGCTCAACTCCTGCACAACAAAATCTGCAGCTGATGACTATTTTCAGTGCAACACATCCAGTGAGACTGTGCTTACTGCTCCATCACCACTGGGAAAGAATAAAGAGGATCATGATACACTAACAGGGACAGATGGGCTAAAAAAAATGACTCCCACAGAAAGACAGTCTCAACATATTGCTAGGGAGCCTGGGGTGTACAAGGAGGAGTCCCCAAAGGGCCCAAGCAGTGGTTCAGTGATTGCTGGCCAAACTCCAGAGGTGATTGCAAATGGGCGGCTGGTTCAACACCATAGTGCTGAATCAAGCAGCCTTGATAAAAGGAAAGAAATATTTAGCAAGGATACACTCTTTAAGCCTCTGCATAACACTCTTTCTGTGAATAGTTATCATAAGTCTAACACACCTCTGCTAAAGCCCCATCAAAAGACCCACTCTGACACATTGCCAGTCAGATGTGAGAAACTTGAACAAGCGATGGTAACCTCAGTCACACAAGTCCTGCCCATTTCTCAGAGACAGCAGGAGACAACTGGGAACCAGGAGGCCTCCTTTGACTACTACAATGTATCTGATGATGATGACTCAGAGGAAGGAACCAACAAAAATGCTGAGGAAGAAAAGAACAGGGATGATGTTGGTACGATGCAGTGGCTCCTAGAGAGAGAAAAGGAAAGGGATCTGCAGCGAAAGTTTGAGAAGAATCTTACTCTTCTCACCCCGAAGGAAACAGAAAATAGCAACAACCAGAGAGCCACCCACTCAGCCCGCCTGGACAGCATGGACAGCAGCAGCATTACTGTGGACAGCGGGTTCAACTCTCCACGGTAGGACTGTCACATTCATTGCAGCTTTACAAACTAGGATGTTCCATTTATGGTTTTATGTGTGTGTAGTATTCGTGACAGAATGTAGGGCTGTATTAAACAATTTCTCATGTTTTCAGACAGTGTTTTCTAAAGCTCTAGAATCCTCTATTCACGTTTGGTTCTCCTACCATACAGTAAGAAACCAATGACCATTTGCGGCATTGACTCTGCATTAGTTCATTTTCTAGTTGCCGAGAACCTCCCTGTATCATTTTTTTCTGTATTAAACTTATGTTTGCTTTTAGAATGAAAAGGATGAGTTCCTGCATATTCTTACCTTCCCTTTCCCTCTATGATACCATCAACAAGACTAATAGAAAGACTAGGCATGACTAGGTGGCATAATCTTTGGCTAAGACAAAAAGAAAAACAAATTATATCTTTTTTTGTTTTGGCTTCCTTGTTTGTTTTCTTCAAAAATTTTGGAAGTGTATCTAGTCACCATTCTAAACTGGTGAGATCAGAATATCCACACCCCCACAAGTTAAAAGTGCTCAGGATATTTGAACTTCAGAGGTGACTTAACACTGGTGAGAGAGAGGTGCCTTGTCTAAGATATTTGGGAAAAGAGTCCAGATGTTTGTGAGTGGTGATGCTGGTTAGTAATTTCTGTTCCAGGGATTTCAGACATCGTGGAATTCTCAGTGTGCTAGAAGTCTTACAAGTGTAGGGGGGACAGAGTTGTTGGTGCATTCCCGGCCCTGGAGATTTCACAAGTTCATTTCCAGGTTAAGAATCCTTTACTCGAGCCTTCTTCCTTGTCTGTCTGACCTTTGGCCGTCCTAGGTCCTTGATGGAATGGAGCTTGACCAGTTTTGTTTGGCCTGCATAGCAACTCATCAGAGTTCAGAACAAGGACTCTAGGAACACAGAAATAATTTACAGTAGTAGTTCTCTTAGAGTATCTTACTTAAGCTTAAATTCTTTATTACCTGTGTTTAAAAACAAAACCTCCAAGACTGATTTTGTATTACGTGAAAAAAAAAAAAAATGGGGTTTTTTTGTCACTTTTTAAATTTTCCCCTGTAAATGGTGTTCTTTTTCCTCAGAAGTATGTATTTTTTTGCATCAATAGCAAAGGCTCTCAGAAAGGCATGTGAAGGATTTCCTGTTTCTACACAGGACTAAATTTCATTTTCAGTTGAAGTCCTGTCACTCTGGGAGAAATTTCTTTGGATTTGATGGTTACTCCCACTTGATGTTAATGACAAGACACGAATTAGTAAGCCGGGTGCAGCTTGCAGTGATGTATCAAACTAGAGCTGGTTTCTAGCAAATGTATAGTTTTTTTGAGTAAAAAGTCTGAAAAATAATTTGAGTAAATCATACTGAGTCCATCCTGAAAAAGAAACTTGAGAAGGTTTTGAATTTGTGTTATTGTTTGTTCTGTAGATGCCTGACATCTTTTTCACATAGAACTGTTGTATGAAACTGTTTGCACTTTTCTTTTCTAAATGTGATCTCTTCCTGTAGTTGAAGTGCTATACTTGCAGTCAGTTTTTGTGGGGGACTGTGTTTGCTTCTTGCTCAGCTTGTCTCACTCCGCAGAGTATGAGTCACGTCCAGGATAGCATATCAACTGGATTAAAAATCAGTTCTTGGACTACTGTTTTGTATGCTATCTGAATATCAAACTTGTGTTTCTGGTTAAATGCAATGGTAGACATTTTCTTCCTTAATTATTTACACAAAAGCTAAAATTTCTGTTTGTGTTAAACTTAGCTAGCAAGAGAACAGGATGTGGTGAGCATACTAGATTTAGTATCCACTGCTATACCACTTTGTTTAAATCAAAAGGGAAACAGATGAGCAGCTTTCAATAATGTTTGTGTTCCACACATCCTTTTTTTTTTTTAATTTTACTGTTTACTTGTTAACAAATACCTTTTTTTGGCAAGGCCACATAAAGTAAGCTTAAAAAAACCCAAACCAAAACATTCTGTAGGGTGTTTTGTTTTGTGAGACCAGCATATAGTCTGGATATTTCAAAGCTTTTTCATGAGCTATGCATCAAAATGATTAATTTGGATGATTTTTCTGAGTTTTGGTCACTCCTTGGTATAAGTCTCTAAAAATAAATTGAGCTGAGGGTGAATTCAGCCCTTTGGCTAAAAGTACCATGCTGTTATTATTATCCTACCTTATATTAAAAAATGTCCTTCACTGCCCTTTTCCAGAAAATACAAATTAGCCATCCAGCATCCATCTGGTAAGATTCACCTAGGTCTGACAATGTCCTTTAGCAGATGCCCAGGGAAGAAAAGGTCGTGCATTTAGTGATGTTCCTCAGGTATATTCTACCCTCCACTGATGATATAACTCTGCTTCCTGAGGTGGGGTGGTATCTTTTCATTCAAATTGAAGTGTGCAATATTGTTTGGGGAATCAAAATTACCAATTTCACACTATAAAAGAAAAAACATATTTTTAAAGTGAGATTTAAATTGAGAAAAGGACAGTAAAAAAATTTAGAAAGAAATGGCTGTAGTTAAAAAGATTTGCAGTGGTCATTTGACTTCCAGAGTATTTGTGGGCAAAATGTGTGAACATATTAATCACCATTGGGAAAAAAGCCTCACAATATTTTGTGCATTGCTTTTATGCAAGTTATATATGGTAAATGTTAGCTGTCAAGATTAATTTTATTCCTTTATTTTTAGAGCTTATATAATACTGTTGCTCCTTTGTCACCTAAAGAAAGCTAATTTTGGCATTACTCTGCATGCAAAATTTTCAATGCCGTTTTTATGTATACATGTTGTAATGATCAGCTTGTAATATCAAAGTTGAACATGTTTGAAGATATGGAATTGGTGGTCCCGTAAAGAATGATACAATTCTAAATTATCTCTGAAAACTAAGATTTGAATCTATTTTCATTAAAAAGCAGAGGCAAAGGAATCAAAAAATGAGCAAGAGAAGTGCACCATACATCATTGCAGCTCACAGAAGTAATTTACTATATGTGTCACCCATCATAGCTCTTTGGAACTATGGACAATAAGACAATCATTGGCAGAAGATTATCAGTACCATTTTGACCAGTTTAAAAGATCTATGAGAGTTTTCCTAAAAGCCTCATTGATTTTCCAGTCAGTTTAAGATGATTTAAATCTGCCCTACAACTAGGAAAAGTGTTTTTTCCTTCCCCTATGCCATGCACTGACACATCGCTCCCCTGCCACATCTAAAGCTGTGCATTCCTACTCTTCCCCTGATGCTATCACTAATCTTTTTTTTTTTCCTTAGGGCTAGTATTTAACTGAGAGCGGTCCCTGATCTGTCTGGCTGCCTGCAAGGCTTAGTCAGGGAAGCAGCAGAAACATGTGGCAGGGTCAGGTCCACACCAGGCAGGCAAGAGCTGCCCCTTTCAGTAGCAGGTAAATTTAGGTTGACTTTAAACTGACTGTGAAACTTTTGTCATTAGTATCCTTGTTTCTAGTGCTAATTTAACGACTGCATCCAGTCCTCTAAATGTATTCTGTGAACATCTCCATAGCAAGAAGTGATATCATTTTACAAAGAAGTAGGGGTACAGGTGAAGGATACGTAACCAGGGGGCCACATGGCTGTTTGAAAGCAAATCTGTTTCTGAACAGGCACACATTATTTGGACATCAAAAATTATTTAATAGTGTAAAAACAACAAAAGAGTAGTACTGGTAAAAGTAGCCTTAGCATGTCATTGCTGAGTTTTTTAAAAGCTGTAGACTAAAATACAGGCTCCTCTGCATTCATAATTAGGTATATCATTAAAAGGCTTAATCTTTAAAAGTACTAAGTGTCCTGTCACTCTAGTGGTTAAATGTTATGTTAGACCTAAAGGAATATTGTCCATTTTCTGAATGAAATAGCAGCACTATTTGTTGTTCAGGGTAAAATCACGAACCAGGCAGTTAAGATTTCTCATTGTCTTGGTAAGTTGCAATCATCTCAGCTGCAAAGCAAAATGGAAGTGTTGCATTTAGAAGCATTGTGGGTTTAATGTAAAGTGAAACTTTTATTTAGAAAAAACAGAAGGTAGAAAAACATAGGTAGAAGAAGAGACAACAGAGGATGCTGTGTTATAGGATTGTTGTCCTAGCTCTGCCTAGTCACAGAGCTGATTTGATGAAGCTACTTTGTGCAAAGCTGCACCAGTCAGGAAAGAAAACTAGTGCATTCCAAGTGCAGGATGGAAGCTATTTCCTTGGGTGAAAAATCCAGATGCTTGGTACTGGTTCAGTTTACAGTTTGTGTGACAGTTTCAGCTCTGCTTAGTGCTATACCTGTGTTATGGTGTGATGACTGCTGAACACCTCTGGGATGCATTTTGGAGGAACATGTGTGTACTGTCAAAATGAGATGATTCATTGATGTGATATTACATACAAACACAGGAAACCCATTATAAAAAAACTTTATTCTCCTTTCCTGTCTAGTGGAGAGATATATAGGCATGTCATATATGAGTGTGTATATATATTTCTTTTCCGTTCCAGTACTCGTGAGAGCCTGGCATCCAACACTTCAAGTATTGTTGAAAGCAACAGACGTCAGAACCCCGCTCTGAGCCCTGCACATGGTGGCGCAGGCCCCACGTTCACCTTCCGAGCCACTGCAGACCCACCTACAAATGAAGCTGAGAAACTGCAGAAACCTGGTAACTGCTTGCAAGCTTCTGTCACTAGTGTCTGATAGTCAGCCTGCCTCAGATCATCTGTCTCATCCTATACAGCGAAGTTTACGACACTGGGACTGATGTTTACATCTTTGGGGAAAAATAAAGCGAGCATCTCAACCACAGTTTTAGTGTTTACTTAAACTGTGCTGCTATATAGACTAGGGGCAACAAAGAAATCTTTATTTCAAGGTATTGCTTTTCACATTTGCGGCTCTGTAGCAACAGAATAGCAGTAGGGATAATATGTACACTTTTTGCTTCACTTAATTGTAACTGAGCACATATATGAAAGTCTAGACACTGTAAGTGTAATCTGCATTTTCAATGTCCATGCAGTTGCCAACTTCATTTAAAAAAATGCCACAGATGTGTGATGCCCCTGGTCAGAGGCTAAACTCTGCTACAGAGTTCATCATTTTTTTCTTCAAAAACTGAGCCACTGCTGAAAGTAACCAGCCAGAATCACCATGAGGAAAAACAATGCCAAACATGACAAGTCATGACCTCAGCTCTATATGTGAATTACTAATACTAATCAGTCATTTTCACTGTGCATTTTTGTGACACAATTTTACAAATACCTGGTTAAGCAAGTAAAAGGAAGTTTGGGGTTTGTTTTGATGTGTTTTTTTCTAGGTATGGAGGGTGGGAAGGGAGGCGGCTCCTACTTTTGTTTCAAAAATATGAGAGATGTTTTCTTAATGAAACTTGCTACTTGACCTTCCATAGTCACCAGTGAGGAGGTGGGCCTTTGCATAGAGGGGGAAGTGGAGAGGGAAGGGAAAGATGTAACTGTCATGGAGCCACAATGTGGAGTAACACGAAATATATTAAATGTCTTCAGTATAATTCACATATTTTAAAAAGATAATCGAATTCTTGTGTCACTTCTGGTATTGCAACTTGCCATTAATATAGGAATCAGGATAACAAATTTCTTGGAACAAAAATATCCTTTATGATATAAGTGACAAGTATGGCCTGAAGAATTGATTTCTTTCTAGTGGAAGGACTTAAATCTATTTTATGTAGCTTATTAAATAGAGTGCCTAAATTAGGCTATTAAAAATAGCATACAGTGTAATGATTATCAGAGAACAAAATTTAGAGAATTATAAACTTCTGGCCTTTTTATTCAATGGATGTTATTTGCAATTTAGCATTTTATGGACACGTCTGGTTTCTAGAAATTCAATGTGTCCACTTGGTTTGCAGTAGAAATCTGAGTCCTGCAGGCATGGTACATCCTAACTGCTCTCCCTAAACTGTTACTCCAGTGTAATTAGTGCTATGCTAATTACTGCAGAGTAAATTCTACAGGTAGTTAAACTCCAAGAGTAATTTTAGGTATAGGGTCACATTCTGCTCTGTTACTCATGCAGCCTGGTAGTGCAACAAACTGACTTTTTTATCAGAACAGACAAATTGGTGGAAGAATAACAAAGATACTAAAATGTGCAACAGCCCAAATTGTTTCATAGAAGAGGGACATTTACCCTGTCTAGCTCTTGTAGTACACAGGTATGAAACCCAACTGTACATATTAAAACCCAGTATGTTCTTCAGGTTCTGGTGACATTTATTACTCTGTATGCAAAGTCATTTGAGCTTCACTTATGTTCTCTATTGTCATCAGAAGTCTTTACTGAAGATTCAGCCTTATGTTACACCATCAGATACAGTTCATTTACTTATAAAACAGCTTTCTAACTCTGGACACAATCAGTTTCCAGTTCTGTCAAGAATACCCAGTCAAGGCACAGGTCTGTTTTCATTGATTTTAGTGTATAATTTCCATTTCATAGGAGCAATAAGACCTTTCAGTGCACATAAGGGAAATTATTGTGCTTTTGGTTGGTTATCCAAGTCACTTGGCCTTTCGCCTTTTGCCTTATCATACCTTCCAAGATGTGCTCTAATTACCATATAATGCTTTGCATGACACATCTCATTATCCGATATGTAACTCCAGCCGTACTTATTCCATGCGAACTGTAGAGTCAGAGTTTTTGTGGGGAATTGTCTTATACTATGCAGTGGCTGACTGTGATTTTGTTTCTGAGATGATCTCTGACATCAGTAGTATGTATCAATTCAGTAAATAAAAATGTTGAAATTATGAAAAAAAATTACAGTGATGAGCTGAAGTACTAATGGCAGTATTAAAATGTGAAGAGCAGAAATAGGTTTCACCTTTGGGGAAATAATTGTTTATCATAAGCCAATCAGAATTTGTGCAGGCAGCTGGTTGTACAGAAGACATAATTCCAACAAAATGTGATAGTACATATCTATAAACTGTATAGTATGTTATTTCCTAAAGTTCCCAGAGACCAGCAGACAACATAAATGTCATATTAATGTTGACATGGCATTGTACCAATATTAATGTGACTCTTGGAATATGGAATGTAAACAGAAGTTTCAAATAGAAACGTTCTAATCTTGATTTTTTTTTTTCCTTTTAAAATCAACAATAGAAAATAAGAAAATTCCATCTTGAGGTTCTGGTAACAAAACCACGAGAGTGGAGCTTGAGTGCTTTATGTCACCCTAATCCTTTGACGAAATCATAGCCTTGTATTATGTGGTTGCTTATCTATCATTCTTCTAATGTATCAATTTAAAGGTTTACAGAGTTAGATTAGGTTGAATCTGTGTTGTGTTCAGCTGTAAAGGGTCAACACAAATCTGTCGGCATTTTGCACACTTAATATGTATTATTATAATACAACATGTTACTTTTATGGTAATTTTTTTTACACATATAACTACCTCCATGAATTTGATGAAATGCAGCAACATGAAAAGCGTATTGTACAAAGCAAGGGTAGAAACTTTGAAGCATTAGGTCATGGCGTTCTCTTGTGTGTCAAAGCTTGCATATGAAGTCATCATGTTTCCATTGCCACAATTTCCTTCTAGAACGTTAAAAAGATGGCTTTCAGATGAGTCACTTAGAGACTTTGACAAGGCTGCATAATTGGGATAAAAGTGAAAGGGAGGCTGAAACCTTCCATCCTCTCCCCAGTTACTGCTAAAATTTCTGCCTGGTAGAACTTGAAAATGTATTTGTAATTTAGCAAATTAGAAATATCTACAGTCTGTGAAATATGATTGACAGTTTGAGGTTTAACAGATGACACTCTGGGTATTTTCTTGGCAGCCTTCAGATACTTGGGGCCCTATTCTGCCTCCATCTTTGTCAACATTAGTACGTCATGGTTTCTCTGAACTGGCAAGGGTGTTAAAACAACTCTTCCTTTAATGATATGCACTCTGGTCTCTAGATTGTGTGCATCTAAAACATTTGCTCCTGTAGAAATTACCAACAGCCCTTAATTGATGTTGCTGGGAGCAGTATTAGGGTCCCTACTCGAGGTATGTGCCTATTGTTCAAAGAACATAGGCAAGTGTCCAAGAAAAACAAAGCTGGCTTTTGAAAAGTAGCCAGCTGCAACAAGCCACCTTTCAAGAGGGAAGAAAGAAAGATTTTTCCAAAAACCAAAGGAAGAAAGTGGCAGTTGAACCTAAGCAGATTGCATTATATACAAATCCCGATTTATGAACACCTTTCAGCAAACCTAGTACCATTATTCTGATGCAAATTAATATACAATCATCAGTTGAGCTAATTTTGCCATTTTAAGTATTTCAGTTAAAATTTAGAAGAAATCATTAGCCATTTGATTCCCTGCACCACTGTAAAATGACTGTTATATGTGAAAAAACATTCACTCAACTTTAAAAAATAAAAATGTATTGGAAAACAAATATTTTAATAAAAACCATGGCCTAAGTGCTTGCCAGAAGTAATCCTTGTTAGAAAAGAGAACAAACAAACCAGTATTGAGAGGCCATCATGAAAACAGATAATACTTTGCACTTAAATCACACCTTTTTTCCTGAGGGTCTCAAAGCCTGTGAGATTGGCAGAGTTCACTGACTGTACTTTTTGTCCAGGCCCATTGCAAAAAGCAAAGGCTAAGAGTCTGCAGACTAACTTATTAACTAGTTCCTTTGTTAAAGTTACTGAAGTAAGTTTAACGGTTAACCAAAGTGTTTCTTGTTTATACTCTAAAATTATCCTTTTGATGCATTCAGTTTGTTTAAGTATGAAACTACTTTACAGCCCTGCAAACACTCTTAGATTAGCAGTTCCAAAACCAAGTTTGCAGTCATATGAGTACTGGCAGCAGGGGTTTTAGAAACAGTTATGTTAATTAAAAATTTGTTTTTCAAATACATTTTGCAGTGCTTTTCCCAACACAGTTGTTCAAATTGTTGTGCCCAGAAAGCAAATAGCACTCCTAATCTGGTGTCATACCCACAGTTTACAATTCTCTTTGCTCTTCTGAAGAAAACTGTACAGTATTAGAGAGAAAAGTTCTATTTTTTACTAAATTCTTTTAAAAAAGGGTATATATCTAAAATGTTCCCCCCAGCATAAGTAAAGTGCATCATTACTGCGTGAGACACATGCAGTGGACCCACCAAAAGCCAAGCTGGTGCTAGAAGAAAACGGGACTATCACACTTCTTTTATAGTGGCGCTCTAAACGTTGGTTTCAGTTATGCGAGTGTAAATCTGGCATAACTCGCCTTATCTCCGAGGATCCGAGAGAGATGGGAATGGGTCGTTAACTCCATTGAAGCTCAGTTCTGAGCTGAGGGTTTCCGTGTTCCTCCCCCCACCCTGAGACACTAAATGCAGAGAAGGAGCAGAAAGGCCAGGCACCTGGCTCTGGCGGGGCAGCCTGGGCTGAATCCCTGCTGAAATGCACAGCCACCCAGCTGGGATGCTGCGATGGCCGCCAGTGTGCCCCGCCTCGGAAGGGTGATCTTACATGTGGGGCACTGCCCTCGCGTTGTAGAGCAGTTAGAGCCACCCAAAGGATACCCACCCAGAAGTATGAAAGGGCCCTTGGAGTAATTGGCACAGATGTTACTTTTATGTGTGGAGGAGATTTTAAGTTTAAAGGGATCATAATTCTGCAGGTAATTTTCTGTGAGTGACTGAATGTGGCTGTTGCATTAGGTTTAAATGAGTTAATAAATACAAGTGGGACTTACTGTATGTTAGAAGGGAGTTTTGCAGCCAAGACTGCCTTGTATAAATGTGTTTGCACTGAAAAAAAAATTTAAAAATTACTTGGTCTCTGGTTGCTGTAAAGGTCATCCAAGATGGATGTTCTGTTTATATTGTATAGTATTTCATATGAAATAATTGCAGTTCATGAAATGTCTTCCCTAACGTTACTGATTTATAACAGCACATTTGTAACATGGTTTTTATTGTGTCAGTGTACCATATTGTAAATGATGATTACTTGTCATGCTTAGTATAATAATTTAAAGGAAAAAAAAAGGACAGGGATTTTTGTAAGTCTATATTTGAAAGTCCCTCCATATGGTAATATTGTGTTCATGTTGTTTATGTAGTGTTGTGTGAAATATCCATTTTGGATTGTGTTACTTTTTAAGATATTAAATAACATTTGGTTATATGTTCTAAGTGGATTCTTTGCACTCATCGGTGGTTTTTAGAGAGTATACTTACATTTCCATTTAACATGCTATTTCTCTCCCTCACTTAGGAAACCTTGCACAACAAACCAGAAATCTCAGAAAAACAAACATCAAAACAACTTGCTGTTTTCCCCTATGCTTAATAAAAGCTTTTTGGGCCACTAAGTAAGAGTGCATGGGAGAAAATGCACCTTTTTTTCTGGTTTAGACAGGACGTGAAGTTAACAGCTTCAGGGGGAGTGTGGTCTTCACTGAATGTGGGAGTGCCCAGTTGAAATGCACCCAAGCTCCAGGAAATGAGAAGTCCATTAGGACATCCTGATGCCAAGGGCAACAGGTGTCAGGTCCCTCTTTTCCTCTCCTCTCCATTCTCATGAGCTAAGGACCTGGTTCACAAACCCAAGAGAAAGGGTTCTAGCAAGGAGTTTTTTTCACATTCTTCAAGAAAACTGATAGCTGCAGATTGGAAAGGCCCAAGTGGACAATGTAACATGCAAGTGTTGTTTTCCAACCCTCTACCACCACCTGGAAGAAGGTTTGGAGGAAGTTTAGGGTCCAGGAGATTTACCAGAGCTGTGCTGTGAGAACTGCTATTTGCCAAAGTCAACTATGAGAATTTACAACATTTAGAAGATAAAAAACAAAGCAGCATCTCTTGGAAATAGATGCTGTCTTAAGCACCTTGGCTTGTCACCTGCTAGTGGCACATACTGCTACCATGCTGTTTCTAGTCTTTGCTCATTCCCCTTCATCCATCTGCTTCCACCATGAATCATCCATCATTCCATCTCCATGAAAACATGCAATTTGAATTACAGGTGGGAAAAAAACCCAAAACCAGGGTTTGGTTAGGGCCTTATGCCAGCTCTGACCTAGTGCCCTGCACAGGCAAAGTCAGTTTCGTGTTTTGGTAGACTTAGACTTTCAAGACCTCTTCAGTATTACTGGAGGAGTTTGCAAGCACTATTTCCCCCTCACAGAGCTCTTTTTGTTTCTGTCCTTATGGTGCGCTTGTATTTTAGGGGCTAAATTAGGCTAACCATTAATTACCTGGAAAGAAACTACTGTTGTCCAAAGTTACCACACCTTGCACTTTAAAACTTGCTTGGAAGCCTAGCTTGAATTCTCTTTATACTTACTCTGCTGACAGGTAAACTGAAGGTCTTGATCAATGACATTCTTTTTGGTGAAACATGGCCTATAACATACTGAAAATGTTTAGGGCCACTGCTTGGCTGAAGAAGTAGTCTCTTGCTGTTAAGTCATGCCTTTCTGCTGAGAGCACTGAGTACATTTACATCCCTCTGTATCTACAGGTATCTTGCATCTATAAGAAAAATTTTTGAAAGATCTCTCCAGCTTTTTTCTCCCATCAGCCTCTCAACTGTTTCTTTTGTCTGTTGTTTTTCTCACAATTTACTTTCTATAATATCCTTCTTCTACTGAATCCCCTCGTCTTTTGCTTCCTTTTGACATTTATTCTCCTTCAGTTTGGGTGTTTTTTTCCCTACATGTTACTTGACATGAAAGTTCTTCTGTCCCATTTCTCACCCTCTCCTCTCAAAATGTCATCCTAATCTGAGAGTGTCTTTCTCCCACTTTTCCATTACCTTCCTTTTTCACTTTCCCTGCTTATCAGAAAGACCTTAGAGAAGAAAAGGTGGTCAGCTGCTTCAGGATAGGTGCTCCTGTCAGCACTTCCCTTCAAGCCAGGCCATTGCAAGTTTTTCATTTAAAAAATGTTTAGGAATGTAAATACGCCCCCACTTTTTAGTCCTTTCTGTTCTCTTCCTCCTTTTGACTGCTGTTCCTATTTTTTAAAAGACTATGTGCTTTTCTGTCCAGCCTCTCTGTGATTTGAGGGCTCAAAGAGAAGACACAAAACCCCAAACTGCACTGGATCACCAGGTCACATCTGTCTTCCACAGGGCATCAAGCAAGGCCTCAGGTAAATGCTTAAAAAAGCGATTTAGTCAGCTGTGCTTTTCAGAATGGATGTCAAGAAAATGGCCTCTACTTACTAGCCTTTCCTAAACTGCAGGTAAGGAGCCCATGGCTCTGAGACTCCTGTTCACTGAAGAGAGAAGGGTTTTGAGCAGTCAGTGGTGCTGGGACTTTGATAACTGCCTGTGGCTTTGTGTGGAGATGGCTGAGCTTGCATTTATAGCAACTTCCTTCTATGCCTGTAGGTCCTCATGTTTATCAAAGTATTTTTAGCCCAGCTGTCACAGAAGTGTGAATGGGGACAGGGAACAGGAAATCCCAAGTACTTTTTTTTAACATTTCTTTCTTCTCTCTCATCCTAATAAGCACATAAAATCTAACCCTGTTCTGCCAGCTATGTGAAAGTAAGCAAAGACAGTAAGTAAATTTACCAACATGGCTGTGCATACACTCAAATAGCTATACACCTTGGCTGCATGCTTGCTTAGGGAAACCTGAAGCCTTTAGTTTTGAGTTCTCTCATCTCCCTCCTCTTGTGCCTCTGCTTGTTGCTGGTAAAATTAGGCCAGTTGCCTTTTAAGTGCCAAAGAGGGTCACTGGCAGGAAGCTGCAAAAATAGCAGCTTCCAGTGTGTTTAGTAGTATACCAGTAGTGAGAGAACAAGCAAGAGCCAGTGGCCTGTTCTATGGATATAGGCTTTTCTCATGCAGAAATCAAAAGGTACACCAGCATTGGCACTTCAGCTGCAAGCTAAAAGGGCTATGCTTCAGCAAGGGGTGTCCTGGTTGCCCACACTCACTGTGTGGTGTGGTTCCAGTTGCAGTCAGTCAGTCTCAGCACAGATGGGCTGCACCACTTGCTGAGGAAACTTCTGTGCCAGAGGATGCACATCAGGAGCAGAGCCACAGCACTACAGCCTTCTTGGCTCCTATTAGCTGGGTTTTTGGGAAATGAGGACCTAAGTAATTAACTTTACAGGGCGGCTTGTGCACTGGAGGGGTTTGAATGCAAACCCCATCCCCTGACCCATGTACTTTGAGCCTGCTGTCGCTATGTCTCCACCATGCACACACTGCACACGTGACACTGGGCAGTGACTGCCAGGAGCAGCCGTCAAGACCGCAAACTTGAGGACTCAGAAGTGCAAACCTCCAGGCCAGGTATGTCTTAGGATTGTGGGCAATGACAGGGACAAGGACAGGAGAGAGGGGCATTTGAGACTCTGGCTATGGCAGATGGTAGATGTCCCTGTCTCCACAGTGAGGTTCTGCTCTTCCCTCCACACCGCTGCTTCTTGCTCAGTAGCCTTGAACCAAATCCCCAGTCTCAGCTTCCCCCCTGATGAGCTGTGGGGCCCCAGGCCCTTCTGCCACTCACCCCCATCATGGGGAGGCTGTGCTGAGGGAGAGACTCTTCTCTGTCCGGTTTAGTGCAAGCCTCTGGCTCAGGCCCAAAGTGAACCTGCTAGAGAAGTCCCATTTGGCATTCAGCTGCTGCAATTTAAGGTGCTTCTCCAAGACACAAGCTGGTGATGACTTTCAGATACTTGTAACTGAGTAACACTCACCTAAGGCCTATCCCTGGGAGAGCTCAGTAAAACAGTAACCACTCTTTTTTTTTCCCCCTTTCTTCTTTTCTCTCCTTTTTTAACCTAGGCAATGCGGTATGTTTTTCTTCTTTTCTTCTAAAGGAATGCTGAAAATTCCCAGGGAACTCTGTGTTGAAGCAGAGGTCAGATGAAATCTGCGGCAGAAGCATCAGGGCAGGCACCACAAGGAGGAGAGGGGCAGGAGTCACTTTGTCTATCATGATGCAAGTGCACCAGGCCACCCTGGTGACCAGCCTGAGGGACCCCAACTGCAGCCCCATCCACTTGCCTTGCCCCATAGAGGAGAAGGACACATCCAGCCCACAAAGTAAAAAAGGAAACCTAAAAATCTCCTCAGCTCTAGTCTAGATAGGACTAATGTCCCATCTTCTCCTCCACACTTACTTCTTACTTACAAAGAAAGTAATTCTATCTTCTAACCATAGTGCTTTATTTGTAAGTAGTTGCCAGTGGACCCTGGAGATTTATTATTAATTCATGATGAGGAAACTCAGAAGTCCTCAGACCTAAGGCAGGCAATATATTTATTGTTCCTTCTTAAAGGTAGATCCTTTGCCTTTATGGTTTTATTGTTATCTATAAACCAGGATGGAGAGACAATTATCTCTCATGCTTTGCTGTTAGGCAGCAGACAAGTTTCACCAAATCATAGCTTGTACAGAAAATAAACCAAAGTGAGAAACCCACTTATTTTTGCAGACAGAAGTAAAAAAATAAAATCCCAGAAAACAAAAGCTTTACAAAATGACAAACAGCTTTGAAAAGCTCTTTCACTGCATTTAAAACATTTGCCTGGAGATGGGTGGACTTTCCTTGATCCAAAAACTAGCAAAAGACTATTGCCTTAAAATATTTAGACCACTGATTTCAGAACTGTTTGTCTTTCTAAAAATTAGTTGCTTGGGATGTTGCTGAAGAGGAAGCTGCCTTTTTTGACACTGGATTAGTAGTAGGTCATCAGGTCCAGTCAGTTGAGACCACCAGCTTCAGTCTCAAGAGAGAGAAGAGCAACTGAATTAGTCTCACCTGTCAGGCTAAAAACAGACACTGCTGTTTTTTTTTTCCTTTTTTGGTAAAAATAAAAAGACCGATATAATCTCTAGACTATATTGACATGTAGCATGTAAATTCTGCATCTCATGACTGCTGCCTTGTGCCATGGGTAATGCAGTCAGGGATCCAACTCTGGCATGGATCTCCATGAACACATTGGTCAGCAGGCAACCAGCTTCTGCCCAGATTTCTTCCAAATTGGGATCTGTGCAATTCAAGGGGAAGAGGAGGGTGGATACTGTTCTCTAGAAGGAAAATGAGGGAACTGGAATATCAGGACTTAAAATCCTGAGAGAGTTCACCAAAATAAAGAGGAAAACTCAAGGACAGATGAATGTGAGAATGTACTTCAGTAGGAGGGGAGTCATAGTTGGGACCAGCAGCTGGAGAAGGAAGATCAATTCAAGACAGAAGAAAAAAATCTTTGCATTATTCAGCAGCCAGAGCATCCTGAGCTCCCAAAAGCCAGCTGAGGTGGGGAACTACGTGTGCCTGCCTTCATGGTTTATACAGACTTAAAATAAATAGCAGCTGAGACCGGAATGTTTTGACGTGTCTGTGGTTGTACTGCAAGCATGTGGTGTCCCTGAGCGATGCTCAGCAGGGGCCAGGAGACAGTGCAGCCACTGAGGGCAGCAGGGACTGGCTTTCCTGGAGGTGCCCCATTTGCAGGCAGAGTGGGGTCCTGGAAAAAGCCCTGTGGGAAGGGATGGAGAGAGATCCTGGTAGGGGCCATCTGGCAGTCCTGCCATGTAGATGACTCCTCTCTGCTGCTCAAGTGCAATGGCCCCCCTTACTCCTGGTTAACTCCTGGTCTGAAGAACAGCTTGCCACCCTTCACCCACTAGGTAGGAACTAGGCACATCTTGCACACTTGGTGAGGTATTCTTTACTCAGGCAGCCCCCTAAAACACAAGTTGTAATTGCTTTTCTCAACCCACCAGCTGTCCCCCTCCTTGTGTGTGTAGGTTTCTGCTCCTGAAAGTTTTGGTCACCCTCAAAGCACCCATATTTGTCTCAGAATAAAACCTTCTCCCTTTTCCACCCCCCCATTCTTATCATACATGCAATAGCTTGCTGTTTGTTCCCTTGCAAGGGCTGCAGAGTGCCTCCAAGCTTATTTTGTGTCCAGAAAACCACCTCCTCTCTCCAGCAGGAGAAGGTCTGTGATGCATCCCAGATGTTTGCACATGGCAGCAGTCACCAGACACAACAGATTACAGGAGGGAGATGGTTGAGCACCAAGCAATTTCTTCTCCTCTTGTGCCTTCTTGGAGGCAGGGAAGTTTTGCTGTTGGCTCTGTTTGCCACGCTGTGGCAAAAGGTACATGAAACCTTTTAAACATCACTTGAAGGCTTCTCCATGTCTAACTGTGATTGTAGTGGGCAACTGGAAGAGGGGATGCAGAACAGGTTCAGATCATTCTATAAGATTCATCTTATATCTTCTCTTTGTTTACCTACTGCAAGTTCCAGATTAGTCCATTCCCATCCCTTCAAACAGAGGAGTGCTGGCAGAGACCATATCCACCCTGTGACTGCTGTTTGTGTGCTCAGTATAGCCTCAGGCTGTGTCCCTGTCCCTCTCTGGTTGCATCCTTTCTCCCACCCTACCATGATTTTTGGAAGAAAAAGTCCTGCTTTTTGAGGCCGGGTTTGTTCCTGACCAGCTGGGGCCTTTGTCCCTGGCTGAGACCCTGGATGCTGAGCTTGTTATAAAATAATTTATTCAGTCTTAGGATATGTTTATCATATGAAAGCTGTTAGGCCAAAGAGTGTCTCTGTGCTGCAATGACTACCTGTGCCCAGGTACAGGGTACTGTGGATGGTACTTTCTCACAGTGAAGCTGCCCACCTGCCTTAATATTTGACATTCTGGCTAGGATGGCACTGTTAGGACTGTCATGACCCACACTGGTGACAAGCAGCAAGTGGTGGAGGGGAACACAGAAAGAGAGCTCCTTTTGCACAGAAAATTTCCTATGCTTCAACACTATGCTGAAAATAGGGCCAACAAAAACAAGATTTCTTTTCAAGAGAGAAGTGGCTTAATATGCAGCTTCACAGAGTCAGGCAAATGGCTGAGCAGCTCTTCACTAGAGAGATCTTTTTATTTAGAGGTTAGAGTGGACAAGGTCTTTACCAGTTTCGCCATTTTATCACCACTCTCAAATGAAATGCTGTTTTGCTCAGCTTCCTGGAAGGATGCTAAAACTTAATGTTAACAGGAATACACCTTTCCTATGGACAAGGAGGAAAAAATACAACAAAATGTAATCTATAGTGAACTATGCTGACAACTTTTTCTGAGAAATAGTCTGTATAATTCATAACAGGAAAGAGATTTTTATCAACAAATTACTTTAGAAGAACCGACTGATGGGAACAGTCCCCCAGCCTGCACTTTGGTAGAAGGTAAATTCTACAAAATTCTGTCCCAGTGATGCCTCACACACACTGTATGTGTGGAGAGAGGCAGGGTAGGAGTAAATGTGTGAGGAACAGCATTGAGAAATTGTGATGACAATCATGGGGACATCCTTTTCCAAATGGGATGGGGAGCTCTGGCTTGCACTGGCTCATAGTTTGTTTGCATGGCACTATTTATAATTTTGCTCACACTTCCTAAATGGTAACCCTAATGGAAAATTACAAATTCCTCATAATCTCTCATGTATCTGAACTATTTTCGGTATTTTCAATGGGAAAAACCTACCATTTTCTTGACTGATTCAGAACAGTGAACACTGGAGACAATGAACTGACCAGGAACAATGAAGCACTGTATGAGCAACCTGACTGGATATTACCTGTTGGATTGGAGCTCACTGAAGCTGATTTGGGAAAATCCACTCTTGATCTCATCCCTTGCCTTTTCCATCACAGGGTACCACAGACAATTTCAGATGTGCCCTGGCCAACTGCTTCAGACATCCTTGAATGCAGCTGTCCCCTGGGCACCAGGGGAAGCTGTGTGACACACAGCAGCAGCTCCTCTGGTTTTTGGGGTCCTTCAGTGAGGGCTTCATTTTGGAGCCTCTCTGTGGCAGCTCTCCAGGGCAATGAGGATATGTGGCTGTCACCACTTTGCCCATCCCACAGGATAAGGTATTCACCTGTCATGGAGCAACCCCCTGTGGAGAGCAGGTCCTATTTCTATTGCCTCAGCTCCTACACCATTTATTCCTCCATCTTCCTCCTTAGTATTAGTTTCCTGAGCTGCCCTAGCTGTCACATCTGTACAGTTACCAGCTGGTTTCCCACTTTTAATTGCCCTCAGAGGGCTTCTTCGTGAGCCACATCTGCTTTTGTGGGGGCCTTAATTTGTCACTGTCCAAATTGGAGCAGCAAGCATTTAAAATTCAGCCTCTATGAGTGTGTTGTATTTCTTCAAGTGCGTGATTAATTGCTAGGCCTTTACAGGCTGCATTCAGCTATTTCTGCATAAAACAGAGCCTGTCTTCTGCTGGAGAGCTCCCCACATTATGGATATTAAATATCTTCTTGTCTGTAGGACTTGGGTTCTTTCAGCCCATTTGTTCTTGACAAAAGAGGTTGTATGAAATACAAAAAAATCTCAGTGCCCTCACAAGTTTATTCTGTTAAGAGGGAAAAAATTAGTTATTTTTCTTTGTCAGAAGTGTTCTTGTAAGGAACTATTTGAGACTAAGGCAGGAGGGGATATTTCAGATAATTCCACCCAGCCCCTGCAGCAGTGTAAGCAAGCAACTTGTATAATCCAGCATAAAAACTTCTTGAATGTCACCTTAAAAACCATTAAACTTTTTTTTTTTTGGTCCTCTTTCACAGCTGCTATTTGAAGGCTGCTTTAAAATCTTCATTTTTAAGCCCAAAATTATTTCCTTGTTATATCTGTGCTTGGAGAATCCCTCCATGGATGGGCAAGGGGTGCTTTCCCTCTCTCTTACAGAATCTACTCAGTTGGGGTGTGGTCAGCAGGGTCACCCTTCTCACAGCTCTCGGATTCTCATGGACAATCAATGAGCTGTAAGCTGAAAACCACATTGCTGCCTACTCTGGAAAGCAAGGAAACAAAGTTTTGCACCCCAAAGGTCTACCTTTATGAAGTACATGGAAAGAGCATCAAGGGAGATTGTGATTTACAGATGGATGGATGGATGCAAGGGCGGATGGATACACTGGGAGGCAAATAAGCCCTTCCAAAAATTAATTTTGAATTCGTCAGAGCCTCCTTCTGCCCAGCGGTCATTTAGAGGGTGTGAGGCACCTCTCAGAAATCAGAAGCAGGCTCCTGCCGAGTCACTTGGTATGGTCATGTCCTGCAGGGGTAAAACTAACCTCAATAGGGGATAGAGTAAATGCCAGTGCCCTGGTTGTTTTAGCAATGTAGGATGAGCAGAACGTGGGACCACTGAAGAAAGGTTAAAACTGCCTCTAATGGACACATGGCCCAGTTATATGTATTTACGTGACCTGGAGCCCAGTGAGACCAGCAGGCTGGCTGGGTGTTCAGCATGGATTGTGGATGATCCCCTGCAAGCCTGACCTGCGTTCCAAAGCCTTTGCAACAGTCAATGCCATCTCAGCCTCCCTTTTTCTATCTGGCAAGGAATCAATGACAGTGTCTCCAGCTGATTTTGAAGCTTAATTAATACTCATCGAACAATATATCTATGTGACGAGTAGTATTTTAGTGTGTTATTAATTTCTTGAGAAAAACAGCAGGCTGCCCAAGAGCTATCAGTGCTCACTCTGGCAGCCACAGAAAATTGGTCATGTGAGAAATACCCACATGGTCCCAGCAGAGAATGCTGACATTTTGGAGCTGGCTGCCTGCATCTGCTTGGTGAGGAACAGAGGAATGTCCTCTATGCATGCACCAGTTCCCCTTGCTCCTGAAGACTGATACAATCCTGATATTAAAATGCCTCATTTTCTGTGACCAAGAGAGGATCAAAATCAGCTCCCTGGAGCACAGCTAAGCCCTGATCTGTGTTGGTATGGAAAGTGGGCACTGAATTTCCCCCACCTCAGCCCACTCTCCATATGCTTCCTCATCATTTCTTTGCTACCTGTGACTGTTTTAGTCAGAGTTCCTCTGCGCTGACAAAAGCTCAGAGTTTCCAGTGTGGCTCTGCTGGAACGTCTCACCCAAGGATTCTGCGTTCAACCTCGAGCCAAGCTGCAAGTGGACACAAGCAGCAGAGCAAGAGCTGAGCCACTGCCCCTGCTCTCCTCCTTTTCCTGCTTTTAGTGTTTTGTTTCCTACTGGGCGGATCAGGCTTTAATGACAGCAAAGGCAGCTTGAGATGCAGCCTAAGTCCTAAGAGTGGGGTGTACATCCAGCTGGTTCCAGTCTTGGATCATTTAGGGGCACGTACACACGAGGGTCTTGCGGTGCCCACTCATCCTCTTGTGGAAACAGGAGCAGGAGGAGGTGGGAGGCTTGCTCGGTGTGCTTCATGGAAGCAACAGGTTTGGGGTACTGCGTGAGGAGAAATCGCCCGTAGCGCAAAGGGTATCAGGGAGAGTTAAACGGGAGGAAGAGGCAGAGCTGCGATGAGAAACACAGAATGAAGGAAAAGCCCCAATCCTTACTCTTCCCTACTAAAAGCAAGGATCACTTTTATGCCAAATGCGCTGTTTGCGGGAAGGCCGGCAGGGGGCGCGGCAGGGCCGGCCCGGGCTCCCGGAGCTCCTCCCGCCGGCCCTGAGGAGCCGCACCCTCGCCACCTCCCTTTGCGGGCTGTCCGCACGAAAAATGGACAAGCGGGGCCACAGAGGCGGCGTGTGGGGAAATCTGTGTCCCGTTCTCGGCTTCTCAGTACAATAGAGACATGGGGCTCCTGGAGCCGGCCCAGCGGAGGGCAACAGAGATGATCAAGGGACTGGAACATCTCTTATGATGAAAGGCTGAGGGAGCAAGGCCTGTTCAGTCTTGAGAAGAGATGATTGAGAGACCTCATGAATGTCTATGAGTATCCAAAGGGAGGGCGTCAAGAGGATGGAGCCAGGCTCTTCTTCATGGTGCTGAGCTACAGGACAAGAGGCAACGGGCAGAACTGGATGCACAGGAAGTTCCACCTGAATGTGAGAAAGAGCTTCTTTACTGTGCAGTGGCCAAGCACTGAAACAGGTTGTCCAAAGAGGTGGTGGAGTCTCCCTCACTGTAGATATGCAAGAACCGACTGGACACAATCCTGTGCAATGTGCTCTAGGATAACTCTGCTTGAGCAGGGAACTTGAAACATGACCCAGTGTGGTTCCTTCCAACCTGAACCAGTCTGTGATTCTGTGATCTCCACTTGCAGGGCCCATTGGGCCTTTCCGCTGCCCTGCTACTGCCTGTTCTCAGCCTGCCCCAGCCTCCTGAGCCAATGGAGCACATTTCACTGTTCCAGGGCTGCTGCTGGTGGGGTCTTCCACCCTGGAGCGTATCTGCAGGCCCTGTGAATGACAGGTCTTGGCCAGCCAGGACAGCAGCCTTCATGCAGTGGTGTAGCTGCAGCACGGCATTCCATGCATCTCAGACAGACACCTGACTGGGGGTAGGGAGAGACTAGGGCAGGCTGCCTGGCAGCTCATAGTGGTTTCCTGATGAAACTGGGCTGGCAGTGCGGAACTGGTGTAATTGATATAGGTCTGGGATAATGTCATACTGCTTTTAAAGTCCATAGCAATTTCCATGCATTGAACTATCAGAATAATCCCTACAGTCCATATAATCCATACAATCCATCTGTATGAAGCTTGAGAATTACTGTGTCCAGTCAACTGTAATTCTGAAATGTTCTTATTTTTGAACCTCCCCTTAACTTAGATGTATTTCAATATGCAAAAAATGTTTTTCTGTGTATGTGAAAGTTGTCTTTTAAAACGGCTGTTAAAGACTTCCTATGCTAAAATGGAGGGTTTCAGACCTTCCCCTTCATTAGGCCATGTTTTCTTAAAAAATTCATGTTGGATTTGCTGCCACCTGCCCTCTCTGCCACAGCCCTACAGGGAAAAGAAGGTGAGGAAATGTTGCATGGAGCTTTTCCAACGCGTTTCACTTCCCAGTAGCCAGAGCTCATTTGGTCTGCGCCTCCCTCTGAGGTGTATGGTTTAACATCTGACAGATGCCACAGCACCAAGCCTGACAGAGTTCAAGAAGCATTTGGACAATACTCTGGGGCACATGGTGTGACTCTTGGGGATGGTCCTGTGAAGGGCCAGGAGTTGGACCTGATGATCCTTGTGGGTCCCTTCCAACTCAGAATATTCTGTGATTCTGTGATATATTATGATGTATTAGTTAGGAGACAAGGAAGATGACCAGCACCGCAAAGTCTTCTCATTCTCCCCCTTATTTCCGAAGTCTCTGTACTTGTGGAGGGTGCAGGCTGCTGTCTGGGCCAATGAGAGTGTCTCCACGAGGCTGCAGTCCATGCAGGCAATGCAGGATGCATCCTGAGGGATGCTGGAGGGTTCATCCACTGAGCCTTGGCCAGCCATTCCATTTGCATGGCCACCAAGCTCATTGATAAAAAAGGCTCAGCTTATTTAGCTGTGAAATTACCATTTTTGGCACTGCTATGGGGAGCTCACTGAGACTTATTCCTGTGCAGGCAGTCCCTCAGCACCCTCCTTTTCTGAGGACCCATGTTCATGTAACACGAGGGGAGCATCTCCAGCAGACCTTGGCAGTGCTACTGGTTCAGAGGGAGTCCTGCTGTGAATTAAAGGACTCATTGGCATACCTGCACTGGTCCTCCTCCATCATCCACTCTCTGCTCTGTGGTCAGTTAATATAAGGAAAGGAGGATAAATTCCACTGAGTAGGCTTGGAGATGATTTCTATTAAATTAGTCTCTTCCATGGACATTGCTGGTTTGTGGAGCTTTGAGTGGAGTAGGGCCCCCTTGTCCTTGAGGCCTGTAGTGTTGGTTTTCGAGGTCTTGTTGACATTTGCACCATCTCCCACTGGGAAAGGGGAGCTCTGGAAAGCCTGAACCTACTGCACCCTCGTACCAGTGACAATGCTCTCAATTTTCGTGCAAGCAGCTGATGTGATGGTAACAAAGTGGGCTTAGAGAAGTGGGTCTGGAGAGAGCATCCAGGGCTCGCCTGTCTTCTTAGAAGTGCAAAATGTTTTGTCATGTCCATTGGCCAGTGGGAATTACATGTCCCTGGATGGATGGTCTAAAGATTGAACATTGAAATACATCTGGAAAAAAGGACTGCATATACAAACTACATCATCTTGTGTGATGCATTTAATGTCCTTAATTTACATGCTGACAACTTTGCCATTTCTAAACAATGTTATCATTCGTCTTTCTGATTAATCAGCACAAGCTTCAAACACTGTTTATCACATTTTGACACAGCAATTAGACAAGAAAGGCAAAGTGTTGAAGGAAAGGGTTTGGGCTGTTTTTTTCTTCAAAAATCTTACAGTATTTACAAAGATGTGTTTTTTCTAACACCATTTTTAGAATTATTCACTCATTCACAATCAGTCATTGTATAAAAACATCATTCAGAAATAGGTTTTAAAATACACCCACCTCCATTGCATAGTATACAGAAAAATAGGCAAGAGTTAAGACACTAGATTTTTGAATGAGAACGTGAACTGATTCAGAGGTACAACATTTCTGAGGAAGAAAGATGCACTTTTCAAAAAATAATGAGCTGTAATTCTCCTGAAGCTGGTGAGCTTCTTCAAGATCTGCCATCAAATTTTCCTTTTACAGACCAAGTATCTTTTACTATACATACAATGTTTGCATTAAGGTCAAACAAAGCATATTGCAGTTGGATTTACCCCTCAGTATTTGCGGATGGACACTGACAAAAATTACACAAAGTACTCACAAGGATCAGTGTTGGTTTCATGTGTCATGGCCCATCCGTGGAACAACTCAAGGGACCCAATTTGCTATTTTCAATTTCTGTTTGTATAACTGGGGAGCTGAATACCTTTAGAAACATTTCTTCTGTAAGAAGACCTTGGGTTCTGCTCGCCGGTAAGACTTAAAGTAGCATGTTGTGGAGGGGTTAGCAGGCACTGATGGCATCTATCCTGTTGATTTTCAGACAAAACTTGGAAATTTGGTTCTCTTGTATGCCGATTTTTTTTTTCTTTAAAAATGTGCTCCAGTGATTTCATTGAGCCTGGTCCATTAAAAAGCAACAGGGAAATCTGAACAATAGGTGCTTGTTTTACAGCTACTGCAAATGCTTCGAAAGCACTAAATTGCCTTTTATACTCAACAGTCTAATAACAAAGACTGATTTTTTCCATTTTTTTCGCAATTGATTTGATGGTTCACTTGAGCTTTAAAAACACATTACATAAATCTTTACAGCTATTACAGAAGTCTTTTGTCAAGTTTAATTTGGTGTTTGTTTGTGTTTTTTTTCCCCTGCAGTGTAATCATTCACCCTTAAATGCACTGTACCACACACACCCGGATCGTGCTTGACTCTGGATCCATAAGAGTAGTAAGTCCCAGAGGTTTGTTTTACTCGGGGAGGGACCGCAGTCCTTCCAAAGGCAGTTTGTTGCTGAAAGCTCCTGGTTCAGAGGTATGTCAGATAAAGCACTGCGCCCTCCCAAAGGCACCTCTGGCAACAGCTCTATCCTCTCCTGCTGTTTAATTTAACTTTGCTGTTACAACTTTGCTTGTGCTCGATAGCCCATGGTGAAAATAATCACTAGGATTAGGTGGGAGGGTGGGAGACCTATCAGTGTAGACCTGTCTCCCTGCTGCAGAATAAAGGGAAATGTGCTGGTCACCAGACAGAGGTATAGAGAGCAAGAGCTGGTAGAAGAGCAGTAAGTGTTGAAAAACCTTCAGAAATGTGAGCAGATGATATTATCTTCACCAGGAAAAGCAGAGAGGCTGTTAAATGCCAGGGTTCCTCATCCTATGTTCTCCTGAGCCTTGTGTGTCCAGATGTCTATTTGTTTTCCCACTGGCTTTGAAAGTGGAAGATTTCTGTCACTGTCCCCTTTCCCAGCCCTCCCCACTGCTGTGGTCTGTGAGGAAAGCTGGGCCCTGGAAGTGGGCAGAGCCAATACTCATGTTGATGAAAATGAAGAAGCAAAGGCTGAGAGAAGTAGGATGCTCTCGCTGCTCTCCTGCTGCCCCACCTCTCTCTGCATTATGGTCATGCAGCAAAGCTCTTGGCTCTTTGAAGACTGGGTCAGTATAGACAGGGCTCGGCTGGTGCTGTAAGGAGAAGAAGGGGCTCTGCTGCTGGTGGAGCTGGAGATGAAGGGGTGAATCAGGATGAACCCAGCTAAATGCAAAGAGGTCGGTCTCCACTCCTGAGCTTCTCAGTACAGGGAGCCAGGGTGAGCTCCTCAGCGAAAGATGCTGGCATGAGATGTGTTTGATGCTCAGAGATCCCCATGTGCACCCACCAGAAAGCTCTGTGGATAGCCAGCCAGGACTCTGCTCTCATTGCCAGTGCTGTGAATCTAGGTGAGTGACACCATCGTCCCTGGCTGTGTTTGGAGCAGCACAAAACCTGGCTTCATGTTAAAATTATTGTAAATACAGGACGGGTCAGATTCATGCCTGGTGGAGCACAATGGAGGAGTGGGGGGACAGCACTCTATTAATGAAGCTATTATTCCATTGAAGAACTTTAAAGAAACAAATAGAGAAGGATGGAGTTGCTGGTGACACTGACTGACATTGTTCAGGGATCACAGTAAGATCTGCCTGGCGAACAGGGAGAGCAGAGCTAGTGCTAGGACACAGCTGCTGCACGGGGGGAGTGGTGTCAAGGGAGCTGTGTTTCGGAGCATGCACTCCACCCTGGACCAGGAGCCATTGTTGGGCAGTGGCTGTATTCCTGCCAGGCTGCACATAATGTTGTAAACATCAACGGATCTGATGGGAGGCGCTCGGTAGTTGGATCGGAAATCTGCAGGGAAAAGAGAGGAGTTGGAATCATGCCACTTGAGGCTCAGCCCCTGAAATCGGGGGTGCTGTGGGGCAAGGGCTCCTTTGCCTTTCCTGGGACTTACCCACCAGGCTGGGATGTGGCATGCTATACAATTTACAACATAGCTCAGCAAAAACATTTTAAACAATTTTATTCATTATTTTTACTTCTAGACCAATTTTATTCTAAAAACTAAAAAAAGCCCTGAATTTTTAAGTACAGGAGCGACTTTACTGTGTTCCTGGTAGATTTAATAGCCAGATATAATTTTATTGCACATTCTGTTTTCACTCCTGTCTTCAGTTGCAGCCTGGTGCTCTGCCCTGTTTAAAGGGCCTGATGAAGTCGAAACCAGGAGTTTTATGTCTGCCCATCAGACAGGTGGGTGAGGTATGCTTCAATCTTCCCAAAGAAAATGCCCTGCAGTAGCGTATCTGAATCCCCCTGACAAAAGCAGGATTCATGTGTTTCAAATAGAATTGAAAGTTTAGGCCAAAATTTAGGAAAACAGGGCAAAGAGATAGTTACTGCACTGGGACATCAGAGACAGGCTGACCAAATCCCTTCACATCTCTTTGCCCTGTGTCTTCAGCTATAAAATAGATGCAGCGCAACACACCTTCTACAGTGAGGAAATCCTGCCATCTATTTGTAATTTTTGGGTGTCACAGAGTGCTGCATCAGTGTCCTGGTGTGCCAGGGGCTGCGGGGATGCAGGGGTGAGGACCATGGGGCTGCACGGGAAGTGGAACACCAGAGATGGTGGCACTGTACCTGGTCCATATGCAAGGAAGAAGCCTCTCATGTCCATAAGCTCATTGTCATAGCCATGCCAGCCATTCTGCCAGGCCTCCTTCCTCCCCGTCCCATTCTCCCAGTAGGGCAGCTTGTCCCTGCTCTGGGTGACAACAGCAGAGTGTGGTTAGTGCCTGCCTGCTGGGCGGTGCTGGGGCACTGTAGGGTGCCATGCCATGTCTCCATGTGCTGTACCACCCCATCAGGCCCTGTTACCTGCACAGGAGCTCATCCCCAGGAAGGGTGACCCCTGGCTTTGCTGTCTGAGTGAGTAACCACCTCCCTGCTGAGAGGGGAATACAACTCATGTAAATTTCTGCCACAAGCACAAAGTACCACAGTCATATGTGACGTGTAAGAGAAGTGTTGTCCCTCTCCCCATGCCTGCTAGCAGCACTGCTCTCCCACCCAGTGCCAGGCACTTCCATGGGTTTGCTGGTGTGTTGTTCTTCCCCACGTGTCATTGACACCTTAGAAAAATAAGTAATTTTTGCCCCATTTGACTAGTCAGCCTAACAATACAAATATCACCCCTACTAGAGATTTTCTAATTACACTTTCTTCTCCCTACTTGTTTTCATATTAAAGCAATGGGGTTTGTTCCAGGGAACGCTGGCGCTGACGTAAGACAGTCCCAATCTCTGTGGCCTAGACTCTGTTTTATTTCCTTGCTCAGTCAGTCCATGCTTTATTAACTTCTCATTATAAATCTTGTTCTTCTTTGCCCATATTGCACTTTGTATGCACTTTAAAATTCCTTCCTTACTTTCTCCTGCTTTGTATTAACAGCTCTTACCTACAACAGTGCCATATCTGTCAGAGCAGCAGTCCCTATGGGCTGATCAAAATGCTGAACCAACCTGGCCATGAGTTTCTCCTGTCCCATGCTCCTTAGGGATAGCAGCAGATGTGGCACTCCAGATTACCCCAAAACTATGGCAGAAATGTCACTTAAACAAAGAACATCAACTGACAGTTCATCAGACCCCTGACATTAATTTCTCTGAAAATTACAGAGAAGGAGCTGCACAGGTCTCTAGAGTGTCCAGGTCTGGGCTTCACACTCAGGCAAGAAACACAGAAGATGCCCCAAAAGAGTTTCCCACATTCCCACCTTGGGCAAGTGGTGCCGCAGCTCCTGCAGATGGCGAAGCAGATTAACTGAGGATCCCTTTCCTTTTATAAACTATAGATTCCTGCAGTTCTTGGGGACTAAGTGTGCTGCTCACCGTCAGGCAACCTGCACAGCATTTGCCAGCATCAGCTTCAAGCAAGTGAAGTCACATCAAATTTGTGGTGGTTCTTTGGCAGCATCATGACATTGCCATACCTACACCCCTCCATGGTCCTGTCAGATGTCCTGGACTCAGTTGCTTCCCCAGAAATATCAAATGCAGGAGGAGGTAGTGGGCTTTCCCTAACCCACCCAGACACCAGGAGACATCTACTCCCAACAGAATGTGCAGTCAAAAGCACAGTCATTTCCATAATTTTTGCTGCCAGTTGAGTCAGAAAACATACTGCTAGCTTTCACAACTGCAGCTGAAGTGAGAGCTCATGAAATAGAGCCACTAACAGGAGTTGCTTGAGTTGCTTGCATCCCAGCACTGCCCTTCTGGAGCATCAGGCTCTGCCTTGCAGCAAACCCCACAAACTTCTGGGGCTTCTTTGGGGCCAGGGCACTGATGTGCCTGCTTGGGAAGACCAAATGGGATGAAGGACTTGGCCAAGACATAATTTTTCATACTCAGGCTGAGCTTGGGCTAGCGATGCTCCTCAAAGATGAAACAGGCATATCTGGGACTGCTGACAATGAACTTTTCCCTGCATGTACATGTTTAGAAGATGTATTGCAATTGATCTCTAAATGTTGGGAAAGTACACTGGGATGGGTACAGAGTGAGCATGCAGCCCTCAGGGCTAACACCATTGCTGCACACAGGAGAGCAGCTGGGGGATCTTCTGCTCAAAGGGTGGGGACCACTCACTTGTGTGAAGGGAACAAGGTAATATGAGAAGATCAGCTTTGGTACAGCATGAAATTCCTCCTCATCCTGCTTTAACCAAAATGTAGATGGGCTTTAGTTCTTATGCTTTTTGATGAAGAAAACAACTGTCCAGATATATCCCCTTTGTCTGTTTCAAAAACCACCATCAACAAAATCCCCTTTTTCCAACAGCTTTTAGCTATCCGCTAGCCAACAGAGAGTTAAAAAACCCTGGGAGCATGACAGGGAAGAGCTGCACATCCTCTCCTCAGTGGTTTGGGCAGGAAGTATAATAGAAGGCTCAATTATTGCTTTAAAAATATGACAGGAAACTTTCATTTTCATATCCCATTCACAGATAATGAAAATGTACCGAAGAGAAGAAAAATCTGACAGCATTAATGAGAGGACATTCTTGAAAATCAGAAACAATGGGAAGGAATGGGCAGAGAGACAGAAATAATTATCACAGCAGCAGTGTTTGCTGCACTGTTATTAAGGTTTGTCAGAGTTTCAATGATTTTTTTTAAAGTGCTTTTTTATTTTCTACAGAGTATGTAAAAATGTTCTGTTTTGAGCTTTTGTACAAAAGAGTTTAGTTGTAAGTTTTTAAAACAATTTTGGAAAAAAAGTTTCAGATTCCTACTTTACCTGTCTAAATCTTAACTCTAGCTTTTTATACTTTTTTTTTTTAAATCAGAAATGTGGTACTCACCCATCTGTATTCAAAAGCCATCAGGTTTTTTCAGAGATGCATTTTTATTCAGCTGTAGAAACTATTATGCTAAATTCAGGTTTGCTAGTGAGAAGTGTGGTAGTGTGGGCTGTCCTGAGCAAAGCTTGGTGAGCAGTAGCTCTAAGGTCATGAAAGAAGATGCTCAGCTGAGTTACAATAACCTGCAAGGCAATGATGTGCACTGACTATGCTGGGACATGAAAAAAACCCAGGACTCCTTGGTTCTGTTGCCAACTTACTGACTTCATGTCTGGCCTTGAGCAAATCACTTAATGGCACTCTTCAGTTTACCTCCTTAGTAGAGATGCAGTTGCCTCACCCCCCGAGCTGTGCTGAGCTGCAATTAGCATCTGTAATGTGTGGTGCCCAGCAGTGACACAAGCACATAATAACAACAACAATTTATAGCAAGAAAATAAGTTAGTATGAAAAATCTCTTCATGTATGGGTTCTCTGCTTAACAAGTTCCCAGATTTTCAGCATGTGCACTGAACGTCTCTGAGGAGTAAATCCCCAGTCTGACCCTTTTGAGACTGGAGGACTTGGGAGAAATGGGGCGTTTTTAGGACAATCTGGTAGGTGGAAAGCCAGGCAGAAGGAAAAGTTTCCCAAAGGTACTGCTGAATGGAGGGATAATAAGGACTTGAAATGGAAACACTTTTTGTGCCTGAAATGAAGGTAGATGGCAGGGGGAAGAAGAGTAAGGCAACAAAACTGGAATGTGAAATGTAAGAACTACTCCTGCTTTATGACAACAGAGAAAAAAGAGTCATCTTGACTCTCTAGCTGTCTGCAATACCTTTAAGTTCTTTTAAGCACACAGCAATATTTGACATTAGTTTTGTAGTCAGCCCATTGACTTTAACTCAGTGATCTGCAATATATGGCAGCTTTTCATGCTCCTGGCTAAGTATTTTGCTTCTATACTTTACCTCTACTATGAACCATCCTTCTTCAGCCACGAGTGTTAGTGGAGACACAAATTTTCCCTTTTTGTAGAAAAACCTGTTTGGAATATCCTGTATGTTATAAACATCCATGTGTTCCACAGCTTTCAATTTTTGATATATCTGTAAAGCAAACAAATGTTAGAACACCATATGGCTGTGAAGATCATAAATGCTCCCATGGGTACATGGAAACACCTGAATTTGCAAAATGGCCAATCCTTTGCAATGGCTAATCATCAGCACATTCAAACTGGGGTTTTGCCTGTCCAAAGGTCATGGTTGGACAAAACCTGCTTATGTGGTTTAGGAGATGTGTATTTGTAATACGTGCATTCACAAATGTATACATGTGAGTATACCAGCCTACAGAAAGAGACCAGGAGAAACCACACCTTCACAGAAGGCAGTAAGAGAAGTGGTGAGACACACTCAGAGGCACCGTGTGGCCTGTGTACACATGTGGAAAAGCGATATCATCTTTAGCCTCTGCCACTCAGTCCCTCTTTGTGCTCTTGAGCTGATAATTAATGTCACCTCACCTATGTTTCTTGCACTTAACCAATCAATCACTATCAAGGGATTGATAGTGCTCAGTCTGCTTTGTTAGTTATCTGATGTGAGATTAATTAGCCAAAGCCTGCAGCTTTGAATCTACACAATGCCATGCAAGTGGTGTATTAATATGAATCATACTGTCTGGAATATAATCACACAAATGTCATTACAGCCCAAATTATTCAGAATAAATATTTTAAATGCCTGAAAAAGATGTTCATATGCCATAAAGAAGGCAGCTGTTGGAGTCCTCAGACTCTGTACTGTTCTTTAACAAGTTAAATATAAACAATCTTCAGGAATAAATAGCTTAGTTCTTCAAAGAATGAAAGGTTCTTCACTAGCCTTTCAGCTAAGTCACCCTTGTTTGTATATGTGTACCAGATATGTGCACTGATGTGCAGTGACCATAAGGACAGCACCAGGGTGTGATGGCGTAATTCCTCCCACCATGACTGGGGCTAGAGGGTGGTCACCAGTACTTCTGGTGCTTTGAATGGGGTAATTCTTAGAGAAGATAATCATTATGTCATAATACACTCCAACTCACAAACATAGTTCTTTAAAATGAATTAGAAATAGAGAATCTAGCTATTGGGAAACTGAAAATCAACTTTATTTTGCTTAAAAAGCAACCTGCCAGTAAGAAATCTGAAGAAGAAATGAAGGAACGAAACAAAACCATAGTATAAGGCATTGCACATTATTCTCCTTAGGAATATTAGACTGTCAAATGAAAGAGAAGCATGTGCTGAAGAGCTTTGTCGGATGAAACCCCATGACTGTGTGAAACTGCAACTTGCCCTTGTTTGAAGGTCTGGCCTACAAAAGCAGGGAGCTCTGGGTTAAGCGTATCAATGCTGTGATCCCTGGTGATGCACTTGCAAATGAGTTGCTCATGCATGCCTCTAAGACAACTTTCAGTTCTGGCACTAATTTGAAATGTTCACAATACAAGATACACAATTCTTGAAGAGATTGTTTGAGTGCAAAGATCAGCAAATATTCTCTTAAAAAAAATTGCATGGGCTACAATATACTGTAACTGGATAAAATATAATATAGAAACCAAAATTATTTTTCTGGGGAATGGCTCGCCCATTTTGTACATCCACTCATCTATATTCTGAGGACAGCAATAATGATTACTCATGCATTGGTTTCTGGTTAGGCTATAATGTACTAGTCTATTAGTCAGAGATACCACATTTTCATTATTTTCAAGTGATTTTCAAATTTTTCCTATATTGTTTTAATTTATCCCTCAAAATCCTGCAGTTCTAGCATTGGGCTTTTGTGGTTGACCCAATCCAACATTCTTCATCAAAAATTCCTCAAAGGAAAATATTGTTAAAAAGTATTCTTTGCTATTCTGGTCTAATGGAGTTGATTCCTCTGTGGGAGTTTACTGGAATATGAATGCCTGAACCTGCTCCAGACTATTTGAAATCCCACTTAGAGAGTCAATAAATTGACTATTATATACAAAATCCTAAAAGTGCATTTTGAGCTAAAATCTTTTAGCTATTTATCAGAAGCTAATAGTGGTGGGGTTTGAAAGCACGTCCTTGCCATATAACAGTGAAAGTTCATGCTTTTTAATTTGCTTGGTGTGACTTTCCTTCAGAAACCAGCATCACAAGGGTGTCACAGGATCCAAGTCTGACTCCTGATAAGAGCTGATTTTTGCACACGTTTCTGAGAGCAGTATTTGGATGTTATGAGAAAACAGAAGACACAATTGGCATAAAAACTGAGAAACCACAAAATTAAGAGGTACAGCTAGGCTGTACTCACCTCTGAATGCTTCTCTGGAGCTGGCCAGAGGCTCACAACAGGACCTCGGTCTTTAACTTGTATGGTATCACTCATATTGATATAGTTTTTCAGCTCAATCACTTTATCTGCCCAAGAGATGTCTGTCATCCCATGATCAGAGAAGAGGAGGACGTTGATTTCATTCTGAAGGCCTTTTCTCTGTGAAGCAAGTGCATGGCAACTTTTAGGGCCAGGTAAGAGCTCTGCACTGTCTGTGCCTGCTGGAAAATTTAAATCACCATTTGGCCTCCACTGATTCTGTGAAAGTTGGCTGGAAAAATCACATCCACAAATGTCCTGCGATGTGCTTTGCCACCACCCATAATGGTGGACACCCACTTTTACTTGCTGCTCTGGAAGAGTCTGGGAGATTAGCACTGGAGTTTTTCCAAAATCAGTCCACTCAGCAATTTTGCCATGATACCACTTGTGGAAGGGGTGTTTCTCTCTTTCCCTCCCAAACATGAGCACTTAGCATGAGAGCTTCTAATATTTAGTGAAATTCATAGTACATATTCCTCTCTTCACTGAAACACATAAAAAACTCCAACATGCATTTATCATTGTCAGAAATATTCATAGAATTAAGATTTTTTCACTGTAAAATCATTTAGATTATGTTTTTTTAAAACCAAGTTTAAAGTACAGAGTTCTGAATATTGTCATAAAAACTGCTATAAAAAATTGTCTGATTCCACAAACCTTAGGAGACACACAGTTTTGATTCTTTTGCCTACAATAAAGTTCAGCTGGCAACACAAGTCATAAACAGAGCAACACATATATTGGTTTGTGGCTTCCTGGGGCTACTGGTATAAATCTACCTGGAGGGTTATAATGCCATCAATGAAAATAATAATCAGGGTAATGGTGCCTTGACTTCCACATGGTCTCAGTAGTCTGTTTCTCAGGAAATAGAAGTTTACAGCCACTGCATTCAGTTACAGGTGTTAAATAGGCTCTTGGCAGTGCCAAAAAGACCAGTTTTAAAAGCCTTTTCCAAAGGCACCCAGGAGCTGGGTTTTTGGATGCCACTCACCTTGATGAGTGAGATCATGTTGCTCAAGGCTTTGTCTACTTCCTTCAAAGCGTTCTTCCGCTGCTGGGACAAAGGGCCGTAGTGGTGGCCTTCCACATCGATACGCTCATAGTACACTGCAGCCATCTCGGCGCTGCCATTGCTGGGTGTGGGACAGAGGGCAAGGAGTGAAAGGCTGACACACGTAGAGATCTCCTGCCTGCTGGCACTGTTGTCTTCTCCAGCATGTAGAGCCACAAAACCCTGTTTTCTGCTTCCAGCCTGTGCAGTCCTACCACCTATTGCACTGCTGGGCTCATTATTCACACCCAGAGTCTCCCGAGTTTGCCTGAGACTCCCACCAGAGGCGGCAGATGGAGACTACCATGTGCAAGCACAGGCTGGTCTGGCAGTCCTCTACTAATCTCTTTGAATTAGGAAGGCAGCATTCCCTTTAACAACTAACAAATTCTGATTTGTGTGCCGAATGCCCCGTTAAAAGGACTATGGGAATTACCAGTCAAATGTGCTTTAATTAAAATTTGGCACTTCTGGCTTTCTCCTGCGTGAGGTCTTCCAAACCACAGAGGTCAGCTCAGGATGTGCTCTTCCTTACAAAATACCAAGCAGTGTGAATTGGGATGAGATTTTAGAGGGGGGGTTTATTCAGGAATATGAGCAAGGGAAACTAAGGTAGTCTCAGCATTGCACAAGTTTAGTTGATCGCACTTTCCTGCACTGATTGTGCTCACCCTAATTAGTGGGGATAGCGCTCACATCAGTGCTTAATTTCATTTTCATGACCACTTTACTGTTCACTGTAAATCTTCCTGAGAGAAGTTGTGTGGATAAAATCACAAACCTATGCTCATGAACTTCAAACCCAGTCTTTTTGTGCCGTACTTATTATATGGCAGAGCATACCATCCATATTACATGCACTCATCCAAATCAAGATCCCTACAAAAAGACTTGTTATGTCCTGACAGGTTCAGCGTGTCTGATTAAAGACACCTGGGTAGCCTGGTGTAATGAGTGGGACAGAAGAAGAAAAATCAGAGGTAAGGGACTGAGTGAATGAATTATGGTCTGTCATTTGCATTTCTCAGTTTGCAGAAGGCCTCAGAGGAACAGTCCTGTGAGAAGCTGAAGTTACCTGCTGTGGGAATTTCTCCACTGCTGGCCCTGCAGAACAGTGTTATTCCTCACTCTTCAAGATTTAAAAATAATTTAAATGAAGCAACCCTCCCCTCTCCCCAGTTTCATTTTAAGCATTCCTTTCTATCTGTATTAGGCATAGATAATTTTCTAAAATTTAACACTGTAATTTCTCTATTGAATACACAGTCATTGAACCTACTGAAAATAGTTCTCTGCAGTGCCTGTATTAATGAGACACTTAAACTAATTTATGTCTTCTCACCTTAACTAAATGATCATTTCGATCAAGATAGAAGCTAAGAAAGAGATTTCTTGCATAAAACAAGTGATCTCATTTAGGCTATGGACATTTCTCAGTGAAGGCTCAATGCTGTAAGGAAGAATATTTAATTACTTCAATGAGATGAGCTCCAGTAATGCAGCATGCTTAGGAGTTTGCAGGATTTGGTACAGCACATCTAGTGTTTGACTTTGTTTCCATTTTTGCCTGTTTTTCTATGGAAAAAAAAGGGTTTCCTAAGTTCTCTAAGAAAACCCTGATCACGGCTTACATGGGAAAAGTATTCTCTCTTTCTAATTGTGTGTTAGTCCTGTCTTCCTCCATCACCAGTAACTTTTCAAATAAATGACTAAGAAAAGATTGCTGAAGAAAGTTGGACAGCATTGATGGCAATACCAAAAAGTGTTATATTCTACCAGCACACTTTGCAAGTACGATGCAGACTTCATGACAGCTGTCCAGGAAGGTAGGTAGATTACAACAACCCTTAAGTTACAGTTGTGGAAAAGATACAAGGGAGGCTTTAGTTTCACTTGCCAAAAACAGATGCTTGACTTTGTTTTGAATATTTTTGGTCTAAATAGTGGTCTTGAAGCACCTGTCTGAAAAGACTGGAGAATATTCCTGAAGGATGATTTCCTTTGGTTGCAAGAGAAGCTCAGTGGCTCCCTGATGAGTTAGTTACTTCTGTCCTTACACTGATGAAACTTTCTACTTCAGTGAGGATGGATCAGGGCATTCCTTTGCTCAGACCCTAGGCCACCATGTCACAATAAAGGGCTTGCTCTCTCTACCCTGGAGTCCCTGCAAGGTTTGCTAATGGTGGGAGCCTAAGTGCAGTTCTTTAACTACTGATACCTGCCATTAGGGCAACTGAGCAAGGCACTGCTCCAGGCAACATACTGCTCTTGCCACAGGCTGTTTGCTCACATATAGCTAAGGACAGTCTCAGCCTAATGGGCTCCAATTACCTGGGGTGTGGAAAGGAAACACACTGGATTTTCCAGCCTTTGAACAGCTTCAAAAGTCAAAAGCACTTGGAAAAGATATAGATGACAAGCCCAAGACTCTTCTACTCAGAGACACTAAATCCTGCCAAATGAATATGCCTACAGTAAAAGCATTTCAGAGGCTTTACTTCTTATGGGCTGGCCCAGCAGCATGGAAGTTTTTCTTCTATATCTCAAAGAAATAAACACAGAGGATGAATGAGAAAAAGAATAAGGAAAACCTACCAGATTTTTAATCTGTTCAGCCTCTACTCTCCTTTCTTACTTTCAGTCCCTGCAGTATTTACACTCAAACCTGATTATTAATTTTACCTAAAATCATTCCTTTTCCCTCTTTCCTGCCTTGTTGGAGACAGGGCACTTAAATTAAAGAAAAAGAACTCAGGAAGAAATTCACCAGGGATAATGTGTAAGCAGACACCAGAGACAGGACCTCCTGCAGCGCTGGGATGATCTGTAGGATTTGGGCACTTCAAGAAGAGTGTAGCTGTTATTTATGGCAGACATCTTGATGGCAGGGATTTGCACTTGAAATTATCTGCTTTCACCTCTTGCAAGTTCTTCCACCAACACTGTTGTGTCCCTTTCCTTTTCCACCACAGACAGCAGCAGGCAGCCTTGTGGCTTGGAGTGAATTAGCTATTGAAACTCTCCAGCTACCCAAAATAACAGCTTGAAGGGCTGGAACTTTTTACAGTTTGTGCTCACTTTTAACCATGTTCACAATTACAGAGCTGAAAACCAGCACTGAGCAGCCTTATACATTGTGCTTCACAGAAACCAAGCAGGAAGCTTCAATTATATCTTGACCCATCCCAAAATGATACCAGACCAAAAAACTTTCTATGGTAATTCTGGGTTTCCACCAGAAGTCAAAGCTGATGTCTGTATTATGTCTTCCATTCCATTTTTTATTAACTGAATTCAAAGCATTGCAAAAGCTCCAGAAAGCCTCCTATGTCACATATGACTTCCTCATGTCACATGCAGGTAACTTTCTTTAAATCTAAGCTAAATAATTTCAGGATAAAACCTCTCACATGGTCTCAGACATCTTCTGCCTAGGCCTATGCTGCAAACAATACTGATTTGTGAGCATCTGTGCAGCAGGACCCAGTGTGCAACTGGGAGCAAAATCTCCAACAGCACTGTCATCATTTCAGAGCCTTTATTTCAAGAACAATCAACACTCAGCATCTGAATACAAAACTTTTCAGATTCAAATCACTATGGCAGTTGCAAGTATGGAAGTAGAAGGGTTTTCTAGGATTGGATAGATTATGGAACTAACAAGGTTTTAAAAGAAGGAGCTTAGTTATAGTCAAGGTAAGGCATTGGTTCTGCATGTGGTGGTGCAATCATCCCTGATTTTACAGCCTCTGTGGAATTATCTCTTGTAAATGTTTTGATGAGAGATAGTGGAACTTGAAAGCTGGGTGTGGAGCATACATTTTTCCTAGGAGTTGTCTGAGAGATATATTCCCATCAGTTGGACTATATGGTTGTTTTAAGTCCCTTCCAACTGAAATCTTCTATTCCACTCTGTTTTATACTCATATTTACACAAAATGAATGCCCTCTCCAAAAATATTTTGCTTGAGATGTTCTAAAATAAAGAAAAAGCCAAAGCATCAGTCTCATAAACAATTTACTGGGGCTGAATTTCAGAATTTTCAAATTCCTTCTCTAAATACAAGCATTTCAAAGCCTTTTCTTGCACATCAGTGAATAGACATGCGCAGGCTCATCCTGAAGTTGCTGGAAACAGCAAATTGAAAGTAGTAAGTCAGGAGCAAAGTCTCCTCTTTGTTGCAGCCTACACAGAAACAGAGGAGCACATTTTTCCCTCCACTCCTAGTGTAAGGGCCTATTTCTGTTATGGTGTTGTTTCTATGACAGTACCTATAAAGCAGTCTTGGCCCCTATCTTCCTACCTGGGAGCCCATCTGGAAAATCTCCCTGATAGTAAATCCAAATACCTGTCCTAGAGAGAGGAAACCCCACACCGCAAAAATCTAGTGACATACCACAGAGACTCGAGAGCATCACTGATGGCATCTGCAAAGTTTTTGTCTGTTGGGACACTGAAGTACTCGCGGCAGTAACTTGGTCTGACTCCAAGGATTTCGACCTCGCAACCTACGAGCAAAAAATGTGGTAAGCTCTGCTATTTCACCTTGATCACAGACCCCACACCGTGGCATCCAAGTTCAGGTCTGTAAATTCCCTGTGGCATTACTTACCTTATGCCTTCCCTGCAGGAAACCATGTGGTTGACAGGGGAAAAGGGGAGAGAGCTTGGTTTGACAAGTGCTTGTAGCTAACTGTACATTTGATTCTTTTATTTCCCTCTCTAAAAGGAAGGTCTCTGTGTGACCTTCCCACAATAAAATGCTTGATTCCCTTGTGGCAGACCATTTCCACCTAAATCACCAGTTTGTTTGTATTTTAACTACTGTGGCCATATAGCCTCATTTCCAAGCTTCCAACATAATAGATTTAGATATTGTTCTCTGAGAGTTCAGCAAATACTTTCCAGTTAGACACACTGTATCTTATGTTGTAATATCCTCTATAAACTGTATTTTATTATGTGATACTGGCTCTCCACTGTTATATCTGTTTCCCAGGAGGTCTTATTAAAACAGTGTAAACCAATTAGCTCTCTTCGTAACTTGCAGCCTTCCTTGCAAAATAAAGTCTGTTTTGCGGCCTAAAAATTTATAGCAACAAATCCTATAGGAGAACATGGCCCTGAACATATGAAAACATGTTTTTGTGAGGTTTCTTTGCCCTTTTGCTCTCCAGTTACTATGCTGCTGAATAATATTAATATTTAAAAGAAGAATGCTTCCAGAAACACTGGATTAATGGAAATTAGCATTCCAGAACCCTAGAGTCCTCCCATCACAGTTAGGCATTTTCTGATGTATTCCTGGGGCACAAGGAGGAAGAAAAACCAAAAAACCCCCACCTATAGCAAAATGGCTCTGTATACACCAACACAGTCTGGCCAAAAAGGCAACTCTAAGCCAAAGCCTGAATCTGTCTACATCTAGTTCCCCCTGCTTCTCCTTTGGGAGGAAAGTGATAGGCAAACAGGACTGTCATAAGCTGACTTGTTGCTTGGGGTATGAGATGTAAGTACAAAGAGTTCCCTAGAGCTAGCAGAGCTACTATCAGAGGTGATTTACAGTGGTTTGCTTACTGGGACACTCAATAAAGAGAATCTGACAGTCTTGCATCTCAGCTCCCCTGAGCTCACATCTCTGAGCTGCAGTACTGGGGCACAGAAAAAGTACACCACTTGCAGGCCAAGATGTCCAAGAGACTTCTGATTGTGATGGTTCAGGAGTACCATGAAAGATTAGAAAAACTTAAATGTTTAAGCTTAGGAAATTTTTTTAATCTTCACTGATTTGCAGAAAGCCAGATAAGTCAGATGGAAATTACCCTTTCCAAAAGTTAAAGGGCCATAGCACATGTGTAAGATTCAGTCTCTTCACCTGTGGTAGCAGTTCCCAGGTCTCCATATGCTTTATGTGTTTCAAGGGACCCCAACTATTATGATTAATTAATTATTTGAAATAATAAACATCAAATGTAGTCAACTGATTTACTTTCCTGTAAAAACACATTTGCCTATTCTTGAACCTCTATCTAATTTTTATTTCTATTAAAATTGTGGGATGGTGCTTACTTTTCATTCTTCCCCTGTTGCCCAAACATATGATTTAATCTTCCCCTTTCTGCATGAAGATACTTTAGTATTCATCTCTCCACCATGATCCACCATGACAGTTATCTGCAACCTGGATAAACAGCCAGCAGATTATACTTGACAAGAACTGACTGTCTAGATCATCCCACAATAAAACTTCTATACATCTGCGCACAGCATCCCCATGAAACTACACTGTGCAACAGAGACGGGTCCCAGCTGATACTTAACCAAATCATCAGAAAAATATATTCCATGAATGGCCTGAAGTCAATCCAGGAAGTCCCCTGCCCTAAGGGTGCCAAGCTTCAGTCTTTTACAGGATGTCCTGGGTTTTACCAGCAGCAAAACATGGGCTTTCAGCTGCCTTAGATGCTAGGGATGATGCAGTAGTCCTCTGTAGGCTTTGTTAGTATTTCAGGACTGAACTGGAACTTTGGAGCCAATTTCTACTTTGATACTTGAGTCTGGCTCATGATTTTCTTCAAAACCAGGCAAGAAGTTAAGAATGCATTTGGAAAATCATTAGAAATGCTCATTTTCCTCTTTTTTCCCTTCAGATACTGACATCAGATTATAATTTTCTCAAATAACATTCCTCAGAATTACTCATGAGATAATTTTAACTGGGAGCATTAACCTCTTGGGGATCTGGGATGTTTTAGTTGCTGAGATATCTTTGCTATTTCTAGATTGTCAAGTGATGAACATGATGTAAAAGACTACAGGGTAGCAACAATTAGAAATCATTTTGGCCATGAAATAGTGGTCTTCAAGTGTGCAGTTCATTGGCAGTACCATTGGAAATTCAAGCTGCTTAGACATCAAGAGCTTCCTTTTCCCTTTTTTTAAGCCTCTATAATAAATAGAAATTAAATTAGGGTTTTAAATGTTAAGGCTTAATACAAGTCCAAAATACTGGCCATGAAGACTCTTTAATATTAAAATTTTATTTTGGTAGAGGCCAGGACAGATAGTAAATTCTCTCATTTAGGTATTATGGGAAAGGAAATTTAAACAGATTTGGAACCAGCCAACAGGAATGATAAGTTTTTCTTGGTTAAACTACAAATAGTTAAGCTGTATTTACTAAGAGGTAATGCTAGATACCTTTTTGCATAGTTTTGTAAGATGCTAAACCTTTATTTAAATACCTGAACTACTGGAGCAGGAATAAGAACTTCTTTCAGAGTGATATATAGGCCCCTCTTTGTCTATCTGACATGGAGACCTGAATCTCTACCAGCTTTAAATTGCATATCTAAACATTTATTTAACAGTTGGACACTTCATGTCATAACAGAAGGTTTTGAAAATTTTCCAGACTAGCTGTATGGTCTGGTAAATATTGTGTTTAAATGGCAAAAGTTGAGTGTAGAGTCTTTTTGATTTGCCTGCCATTTCCCTCAGGCATTTGCAGCTCACATTGA
>VYZT01039592.1:44681-134369 GCA_013400735.1 Pomatostomus ruficeps
ATAGTTGCATAGGCTGCTGGAAAATGAAGGAGCTTGAGCATCTGGGATGATGCCACTTACTGGGCTGAGAGTGGGGACCACTCCAAAGCTCTGACCTCAACAGTAGTGCCAGGAAGCTCTTGCATTCCTCTGGGCATTCTCCATCTGCTGGAACAGCAGTGCTTCAGACAAGCAATCTGGGTCTGAGGCTGCACCTTTCACCCACCACACAGAATGGAAAAATGAGAAAAATGTCCCTACAAACCAAGGCCTCATGTTTTGACAGAAGTGGTGTTTGAGACCCCCAGCATGGTGATAGTTTGGCTCCTCTGCTTCTAGAATCAAGAGAACCCAGCTGAATTCTGCCCATGAGTTGTCTTTGCTGGGTTTATGTTAGGCTCACAGATAAAGCTGTATGATTGTTGTTCGCATCTGAGAGCTCTCCTTTTCTGTGTTCCTCTGTGCTGGGGTCTAGATTTTATTTCTTTAAGCACTGACTACACATGAGAGAGGAACGTAGGGAAGAAAACGAAGCAGTAGATTTTGGGTTCAGATTTTGCAAAGCTTGGAACTGGCTCTGAGGAGGAAATGGCAGTGGTAAAAGTTAATCCTGGGAAACAGCACTCTGGCATTTCCAATGCATTCCTGCTATGGTTGATTGATCTTGTTTGTCTTCTCTGCTGGCTAAAGAGAAAGTAGCATCTTCCAGAACGAAGTGTGATGAATTTGACTATATATTGTGGTTCCTGTTAAGAGTTTCCCAAACGTTTCCTGTTTGGATCATATATTTGCACAATTCATTACTAAGCAGCAGTGTATCTTTAGGCTGGAAATTAGCAGATCATATGCAGTGTAAATGTCTGTGGGACCTCTACTCACCTTGGTATTAGATCTTGGGGTTTTATTTTCATTTTGTTTGGTATCACTCCCCATTCAAATGGCTTGTTAAGAATTTAAGCTTTAAAATTATAGATCTAGAATTTTTAGAAAGGATTCTGTTCTTACTATGGAACCAGAAAACGGTTTAAAAAATCACATAGAGAAAATGTAATAAATGCTGTTGTATTTGGAGTGACTTCTGTTCACCCCAGTTATACCTGAAGTCCTACTGCAGCCCAACAGCCCTGTGTTTTAGTTCAATAGTTCCACATTTCCCCCTGCTTCCTGTGCCTGACCCTGTATGGCCAAGGTGTCCTTTGAGACCATGAATACCCTTAAAATAAACATGTGCTTCAGCTTTTCCTGAAGTGAAGCTCTGGTGGCTTTGCCAAAGGTCAGCCATCACAGATAAATAATTAAGGACAGACAGAAGTCCATGTCACAGCCCACAGCTAAAATGCCAGATCCATGCAAAAAATTCCCCCTCTGCGTCGTAAGAGTGTCAATGCATACACACTTGGGAAGGTAAGCACTGGAAAACGGAGGCTTTATTGTTCCTTGCAATTTTCAGCTAGAAACAGCAGGCAGAGAAGAGTGAAGGATATACATATGTGTGCAGGGATACACGTATATACACCTCATATGTCTTCTCCCTGGAAAACTCTGCTCAAAGGGCAACATGAAGGAGACTAGGTAAAGTCCAAATGCACTTAATGGAAAGTGATACTGGTTTTTTGGATTTCAGCAGCTCTCTGTAGGCCGTTACATCTATTCAGTACATAATTATACCTATTGAGAGCAATTACAATAGTAGTTAAAAATGAATAGTCTACAGAAAGAGATCTTTTTGTAAGTTTTTAGAAGAATTTCTACATTCTTGTCTAATTTCTATAGCCTACTATTTGCCTTGCTGTTAGATCACTTGGGACATCTTCAATAGGAAGCAGCATTTTTTCAGGGCTGATCTAAAGTCTTTGACTACCTCGGAGTCCATAATGCAATATTGTCACCCTCAGGTCTTTTTGCTCTTCACAACTGTAGAAACACTGTGGATGGCTTTTCAATGTTTTTCATCTTGGTTTGCTCTTTCTTCCCAGTCCTTAGAATTGTGGGCTTTTTGCCAGGATACCATTAGCCACATTGCATGGAAAGGCTGTGGCCAGGCACATGTGCATTGGGATGCAGAGATGAGCTGGCCAGGAGCCCATGGCATGAGTCAGCTGCCACTGCCCTGCTGGCACTGGCTGTATTCAGTATAGCTCTTCTGACAGCTCTGTGGTCCTCCAGCCTGCTCTTACACATTGGGGATATCTGCAGACTGCTTAGGGTAGGTAGCAGTTAGAAGGTAAAAAAGTTGAGAATCTGTCTGCTTTGCAAGGGATTTGGTCTGGTTGCACAGCTGGAGCACCTACTTCCATGTGACTCCGTAAATTTATAGCCTAAGGGGATACAACACTTCTGTTTGTTTAAAAGGACTCATTATTACACATCCCTAGTCAATCCAGTGGTCCAATATCTAACAAATGAGGAACAGAAAGGCCAAGTCCCTCCAAATGAATGGCTCAGACTCAGAGCAACTGGGACTTCAGATGAATTAAAAATTAAGGAAGACCAGAGGACAAGGATGCTTTCCTTTCAGCTGGATTTTCTTGTCCCCACAGAGCAGACCATCTTCAGCTCTCAGCTACTAATTTCCAGATTAAAACCAAAGAAGAATTGGGGGAGGGTGGTTACTGTTTAACTTTGATTGGACCATGAACCATTGATGGAGCAACCACCCAGCACAGCAGAAGTTACAGGTGGGCAAGAGGAACAAGCAGTTGATGGAGGAGGGGATGCTCCTCAAGCCAGCACCCCCCTGAAGCTAGCATTTAGTGGAAAGCTGTCTCTAGTGACACCTCAGTCTTCTCCTCTCTAAGCATATGCAAATTATCATGACTGAAGAAAAGCTAATTCATTTCTATGTGTGGTTAGTAAAGCACATAAAATTCTTATCTGTATTTCAGAACTGTGTTAGAGAGCCATTCCTACAGCACATGGAGTGCTCAGATGTCAAGATGTATTTTAGCAATTTTTCACATACTAACCTGGCCAGTAGTACATGGAAACATTCTTTTTAGCTTTCATCATTGTGACCCACAAAGGCTCTGATCCATTCCACCAGAGAGGCAGCAGGCTTTCTTTATTCACACCAATATCAAAAGACACATTTGTCTTCTGGTCCCACATGTAGTTTCCAGTCATCTGATGGACCTCGCAGTGGCGACCTTTGAGAGTGGAGAAAAAAAGGAGCACAATCAGAGTGGTGTTCTTCAGTAGAAGGATGCCGGCAACACCACCACTGCTACTACTGGATCATCCAGCAAGAAAGCTGAAAAGCCTGACTTGAACTCAGGGATCTCTTACCTTGCAACCACTCATACAATCTCCCTGACTCTAACCGTTTACTGAGGTGCTTCAGTTTGCTCACTAAATCTCCCAGTTCACACGCCCAGAAGTTAGTTGCTGACGCTTGTGTTCCCGGCACAATCAACAGCTAAGAAGAGTCATGCCTGGAAAGCAATTCATGCCACTCTAAGACAGACATCTCAGGTATCTGGAGGTGCATATCCTCTCTATTATTGGTAGAGAAATATCACAGCCTTTTCTCAGCTTCAAGCAGCCAAATTTTAGACAGCTGAGGGCAGAAGAAACAAACCTCACAACCCATGGCCCGCTTAATATTTCAAACTCAGCTCCCGCCCCCCCAAACCATGGCAGCAGCAGCCTACAGGCGCCACATGTTTGGCTGACACCTGGCTCCTTCTACACATCCAACATCTGCCAAGTCTGAGGCCATTTTAAGGTACCCATCAGCACTCACAACCAGAGGGCTGTGGGAAACAATCTGTGAACAGAAGGTGATAAGAGCACAATCTAGAAACATAGAACAAAGATTGAGAAACTTGCATTTCTTCTTCCTTTATCCATAGGGCATATTTTTTTTCTGCAAACAGGCAAAAACTAGGCAAACACATCTATATGTTACTTTTATTTTCCATTATTGTTAGGTTTTCTTTTTTTTTTTTTTTATGATCCTGCTTTGTTCTTGGTTGTGGGCACAGCAATCATTTCATCAGACATTTTCAGGCCTCTTACTGTATCTGAGGGGCCCTTGGGCAATTTCATATTACAAATAACTGGTATATAATAACTGAGAGATGTCTTCTGCTTTTTGTAATTGTTAGAAGAGAAGATACTATATTTTAAGAATTATTCTGAAGATGCATTAGCAGAAATGGGAAAAGAAATGTTGAAGATTAAATTGTACTGGAAGTTCCTTATTTCCATATCTTAAAAAGCACCAACTGAAGCATGTGTTAGATACTGTCCTCATTAGCTGGTGAGTCATGTTATTGCAGGGATCCAGATAACAAGCTTTGATTATTTTGAGCCTGAGCATGGTGATCAGAACTGAAATAACCTTGGTATTATTGTTCTGAAAAGACATCATTTCAAGCAGAGTTTAATATAGAACTGGTGGATTGGATGGGCAGTAATCGGTTCTCATCAGGCTGCCAAGTGGTCTCTTTCCTTTAAGTCTCGAAAGAGATAGAAGGAAGTCTCTATATCAAAAACATGGCCCTACAATTTACAGAACAACCTCAGCTTCTGAAAGTCTGTATATTCCTAAGCATCTATCAACCTGATAAACTGCATCAGGCAATTTGTGCCAGCCTGGGAAACTTGCAGGTCAGTGCTGAAGCTCTTTCAGTGTCAAACCTACAGATTAGGTATCTGTATGATATATAGAGTAGTCTTCATATAGAAACAATGAGCTCTAGCTGCTACTGATCTTGTAGGACTTAAGGTCTGCTGTCTGTTTATCCACATCTTTAAGGAAGAGATTGGAGATTATAGTATTGTTGGGAAGTTTAATGAACTGTTTGAACTAATACAGAGGACAGTGTTTGGTTCTCCACATTAGATTAGGTCGATTTTCTATGGACTCCAACTCCTTTTCTTAATATTGAAAAAGAGGCCTAGGAGACTATAAGGCATCAGTTTTAATTGCAGACATCCCTAGTTCACCGAATCAGGAAAGAAGATCAGGTGAGCAACAGATCAAAAGATGTGACCATTTAATGCCATTCACGTCTGCTTACCCGAGGCCTATGTCTCAGAAAGACCCTAGACCTCCTTGGAAGACATCAATAATCAACTAATTAATCTCTTCCTTGAGTTGTTCCTCCCAGTATTTATCATCAGTAAACACTGTTCAAAAGGTATGCCTGATCTCTAATTTCATTTTTGACCTTTGTTAATCTTCAACCATGGCTATTCTGAGCCTTGCTTACTAGATTGAAACACCCTGGAATAACTGGCATTTCTGCCCCTGCCCCCTCCCCCCCGAGATACTTGTACACAGAATTAAAGCCATTTCTCAAGTTCCTTTTGGGTCATGTTTACAACCCCAGTTCTTTATATCCCCTGCTGTCACTTGTTTTCTCCAGCCTAAGAAAATTACCTTTGGTGTGCTTCTTTTGAATCATTATCAGAATAGCAACATGGTGTTAGAGAGTCACCATAACATTCTGAATTTATTATTTCTTCCATTACTGCAGCTTTCCTCTGTAATCAAACGTTATCTTAAGAGTTTCAAAAATAGAAACAGGGCAGAAAGCAATTTCAGCATACAGATGTCATTATTTAAACTCACTGTAATTGTAGTAAAAATTCCTCCTTCCTCAAGCAACAGAGGAAAACAAAGAGGACATAGTTCTCAGGAATATGATAGCTGCTGTATCCTTTTGGAGAAGAGACAGCAAAAGCATTTGCAAGTCTGCATGCTACAGCTTACTTAGACACTACACTTCATACAGCATTTGTCTAAAGCACATTCCCATGTCTCCAGGCACTTTCGTCAGCATTCAAATTAATCCCTGCAAAACAAAGATGAAATTTAAAAAACCAGCAAAACACGCAGCCTCTTGGCCACCCACAACAGCAGCACAGTAATGCTGAGTGCTGTACCCTCTGCACTGGCTGTGTGTGAGATCCGGGAACCAGAGCATGCACTCCTGGGGCATTTGCTACAGGAATAACCTCTTCTTTTTTGGCGATCTTTCACTGCCTGCAGGGACAGCATGTTGGGATCACCAGTAGGCAGGATATATCATGCAGCAACCACCTGTGTCTCAATTTACAGGAGAAAATGCACTTCTGAGACACTTGATCTTTTCTTTAAAAGAGAGAGGCAGCATGTGACCAATGTGCAATGCCATCTCTGCACTGAGCAAATCAGATTTATCAGAGGACCCACAGTGTATGTATTGGCCACCGCAGCAAAGGTACCATAATCTGGTGATGAACATCAGTACATGCATTTAGCTAAATGTACTATGCAATATTATATATATGCCTTGCCACTATGGTGAGACCTTTCCTTTCACGTCCCACCATGATGTCCCCACTCTCTGGAAAGTGACAAGAGTCAGGGGGCCAGGTGCAAGCACAGGCTGCCATGGGGCTGTACAGGCTGGGGAAGAGTTAAGTTCCTTCATGCAAACAGCTGGATGACTTGCCTTGGCAAATGCTCTACTCTGCTCATGCTGCCTCCCGTAAGGATGAAGAAAGCAGTACTTAGAAGTCACCAGCATCATATTTCTGTTCTGGAGCAGATAGAGTGGTTGCTGTCCCCAGGAACTGAGCTTTGATATATGTTCTGCTCTCCTGTTCCCCTGATGGGTCTCATCTGCTCTGGTTTGAAAAGAAAGACCCCAGGCTAAAAAATAAAACCCATGTGCTAAACCTTAAGTAGCCTGAAGAAGGCCAGAGCTCATGCAAAGTCTGGGCGGAATGCTGGCCTGGGCAAAGCGGCCCTGCCATCTACTCACACCCAAGTAAAAACAGTACTTGCAAAATGTACATGGAAAATTCATGTTCCAAAGGAGCTTGCTGGCAAAGTCTTTCCAAATTTTTATGACCTCTAATACCTGACAGAGCCAAAGCATAAAGACCTTAGCCTGTATCAGGCAAGACTTTGCAATTCAAGTAAGATCACATCAAAAAGCCCAGAAAAGATCTCTGCTATACACAGCATTATTTTTTTGCCCCTAAAGGGGATTCATTTAGTAAGAGCTTGAAACTCTTAATTCAATGCTTTCATCATGGGGCCAGGGCTGGGGTGCACAAAAATTGCTTATAAATCATCCAGCTGAGGTTTTGCAGATGCTTTCTTATGGTGGAAGTCAGGTCTTTCGTCCCCGGAGAGCAGGGACTCTGAGCTGTTGGTTTTCTCCTGAATGGTGGTGGACTCAGGGACAACTCTGGGACCCCTGAACCCCCAGAGCTAGTTGTGGCTCGAGGGCACTGAGGCTCCAAGCACTACAGAGGGCCTGGACAGAACATTGGGCAAAGCTGCTGCCTGCACTATTAGACAGAGCATGAGCCTCTGGCAGTGACTGCAGCTCTGGGCTAAGGAATACCTTGATATGTGAATGTTCACTTAGCTAACAGCTGGTAGTAGGTACACTAGTTGTGACCTGTGAGGTTGTAGCTATTAAGAAGGGAAAAGCTGTGCATTTCAATTCGTAGCATTATGTTAGAAAAAAGCTTTCTGTTCTACACTTTGGAAGTGTTTCCATTTTTTAACTGGTAGAAAGCAAACACAGATTTTTGCAATATTTTGTGTGTGAAAGAGAAAAATCTAGATGCTTGGCATTGCAGTCTTTCTGCAGGTGGTGAGTAAACAAAGTGAGAGGAAGAATGTGAAAATGAAAGTCCTCCTAGTTCCCACTATCTTTTCCAGCCTGTTCTTGCTGGGATAGTACCTCTTCCCTGCCAGTTAATAGTATTACCACAGACTTATTCATGCTTTTTTGCTTCCCAGCACAGAGTTTTAGAAATGGAAAGCTAATGAATCCAAGAAAAGGAAAAGACTTGATTTCAGAACTGTATGTCACAAACAGAATCTTTTAAATCTTTGCTGCTGCTGGCATCTGTAGCTGTTTAAGACGACCAAAAAGAAAAGATCCTTTTCCCTTGTCACTCATTGTGCACTTTGTGTCCTTTTGGATTTTTTCTAAGCTTGGACAGTGAAGCAGAGATAGTTTTAGTTCATGTGTATGTGATAAACTTCCCTGTTGTGCTTCTATCCTTCCATTTTTATGCCTCAGAAAACATGCAGGTATTGCTTATGTGGCTGAGAACTTGCTTAACCGCTGAACAGAAATTGTCAGCATTCTTCTCTGGACTAGGCTGGAGTCAGGATGCCATTAACTGTGCAGCAGAAAAGAGGCATCCACCGGAACGATCACCAGGCTGGGCTTCCTTCAGCTACTGAGTGGAAGGAGCCTGGAGCTGCTGTGCTTTAAATCAGGAGACCTCTCCCAGCAAACAGTAAATGTACTAGTATGTGTGCACATCAGCCAGACTCCAGAGGATTCCAGGGTCAGGAGCCCAAAGGGTATTTTCTCCCAGAAAATATGGAATAAACAGGGCACAGTGTATGTTGATTTCCTGTGCTCAGCAGAAAACAGATGTAGACTGATTCTTTGTTAGACTTCGGCAACATCCACCAAAGCCCCTCAGCAGGTAACTATGCCAACATCAAGGGTCAGGAGTGAAGGGAAGATTGTTGAAACATGGAAGATGGGTGAAATCTTCAGTCTGGCAGAGTACACCTTGATGTCACCTATCCCTGGGACCTCTGCCATGTCGTCCTGTCCCCTACTGCCATGCAGAGGAGGAGGTGATGGCATACGCAGGGATGAGCAACAGTGGCTGAGAAAACACCACACCTGTATTTTAGACAAGCCCCAAATGTGCCATCACTGTGTTACAGCAGTTTGGGACAGCCCTGCAAAGGCCACAGCCCTCGCTCTGAGTGCAAGAGACTGAAATGTCCTCTGATCTACCTTCTCTTCCATCCCTCAAGTTTCATGGGATCTCACAGCCCCTCTGCCACTTATTTAAGATCAGGTCCTGTCCAAAGACGCACATGGAGGTTCCTTGCTGGCTCCTCTCCAAGCAGTTCCCTACCCATCTCTGCAATCAGTGGCTCCCTTTGCTTCCTATGGAGGCCAAGTAAAATATGACTCTTGGATGTGGGGCTGCATAACTGACCAGGCAGCCGGCACATCTTCATGGAAGACCTGCCAGAAAGACTTCATTTCTAGTTATGATCTTGGAAAAGAAATCCTTTCTGGATTTCTATCTCAGATGTGATACTGTCCATGTTTATGCTGGCTGGAAATGTGAGGCCCCTGAGTGCACTCTGCTGGGGGGGGACCTCAGGAGAGCTGGGCTGCAGGGAGTCCTTCATCACCCCTCCAACACCTGCAGGTTGTCAGCTAAGGGAGACCCAACCACATAGTGAGCAGCTTTTCTCAACAGACACGGCACAAAGTGCTCTGAAGCAGTAACTCCTTCTCCCAGCAGTTACAGGGGAGACCTCAGACTTTCCACTGAACTTGGCATGAGAGCTCCCTGCAGAGCCAGACCACAGTGGGGAAAGGGAAAAGTTAAAAACTCTCCACAGGATAACAACCCGAGGTAGCTTGTGGTCTTAAGTCCTTCCTTTGCAAAGAAAACAGCACATGGTATGATTAAGGGAGCCTTTTTGAATAAACATATTTGGACTCCTTCTTCCATCCCTTGCCAAGCCCACAAAGAGTCCTGCAAAAGCTCTGTCACATCTGCAACATCTCCTTTTACCTAATTCTCCGTCTCACGTTCTTCAGGTCAACAATTGCAATATCGTAACTGCACCGTGGAGAGCTAGGATTCAGTCTAGCAGCTCAGAAAGCAACCCAACCACCTAAAAACGAGTCTTTATGCCACAGTAGAAGCCAATACTAAGAAACATGGTGTAAAGGAAGTTGCTAGAGAAGACTGCTTTTCAAAGAGTTGGATTTTAAGCTAGCACATCCTTGAGCTAACTTGCACAGCACCAGGTTTTTGTAGCAAAACACCTTCTCCGGTTGCTTGTCAGTGAGATCCCCTTGCATCAGCACTGATTTGGCTTTTGTTTGATGCTTCTTCAAGCAAATATCAGGTCATGATTCCGTATCCTGTCTTGCAGGAAGACTGGAGCTTCGTCCCAAACTCTGAATTACTTGGTGATTTTATATGAAGAAGCCAAACCATTAATATTTTTCTGTGTTCTATGTTCTGGTTTTCTTTCTCCTAATAGTGGCAGGTGTGCAGGAAAGGAAAAGACCTCTAAGCAGGCTCTGGGCTTTGGGCTGAGGCTTTCTGTGTGACTCGGTGAAGCTCTAGCAAATATCTTCTTACAGGTTAACAGCAGCAGCAAATATAAGCAGGAGCAGGACCCATGAAGAGCTCTGCCATAGCCCTGCAACACTGCATGACCATAGGCAAGTCACCTCCCTCCCATGCTTCCCTTTCAAAATTTATCCTTTTTGTTCACCAGCCTGCACCCTATTTGTCTTGCTGTGTCAGTGCTTCACCCAACACCTCATCTCAATAGAACAGAGTGTGCTTCTCACTAGCATACATTAGTTAGTTACTTAGTTAATTACTTTTAGATATGTGGCTCTTGGTCAATGGTTACAGTTGCATCTATTTGGTTATAGCTTTGAAAATCTAGGTACGTTTGCCATTTCTTAGGAATATTAAATTCAGTCAGGCCGCCCTCTTGAAATCATCAGTAAAGTAAAACATAATGGCTAGAAGATCCTGCAGATAGCTGGGCAGCTGTGCTGTGTGCCATTGCTTGCAAGCTGTCAGTGCAGAGGAGAACTGTGCTCTGGCAGGGCTGAAGGGTGCACTTCAGTATCTGCACTGAGAAGCATTAGGGCCGATGCTGCTTATCTCCATAATCTCTGCCTGCAGGTCTGGGCAGGAGAAGGAGGTGGGTTCATGTTTGAGGAGACAGACCTGTCCCAATGATGATGGTATCTGAGGGACAGAGTCTACTGTCCTCCTCCAAAGCCACAGAAATGCAGGAGAACTTCTCTCATTTAGGAACAACTCAACCGCTCTGGAGTCATGAAGATTGCATGCATGTTGGGTGAAAGGCAGTAGGCAGAAAGGAAAGGCCTTGCTCACAAGAACAATTAGAGGCAAGTCAGATACACACAAACTACAGCACTTTTATGTACACACTGTCCAAGACCTGGCAGCCATGTATGCTCCTGAATGTATGTGGAGCCATAATGCCTTGTGCATGAGCAAAGAAAGAAGGGACGGGAATATTTATCAAAAGAAAAAAAACCAAACAAAAAACTAAAGTGGGATATAATGAGCAAGCCAGGGGTGAGAATGTGCAGGTGGGGCCAGAAAATTCTTACACTGAAAGATGCCAATATACTATGAAGACAAATACAACGTTTTGGAGGTTAAAATGTGAATTTCTTAGCAGCTCATGAAACAGCCATGTAGGACGAGACATGAAGAATAATTTGTTCCTGATTTCCCAGAAGAAACTGTGGCAGCATATAACTCCCAGACATGCCAGTCACAAACAGAAATAAAACCAGTTACTGTTGTGTCTGCCTGCAGCAGAGGGGATGCATGGCTGGTGAGATGCAATGAAAGCTTCCCCACGCCCTTATAGCAGCTCCAGGGAGATAGTAGCTTGCCATTCCCTAAGCAGGTTGCTATGGCATGGTGCTTGTGATATCCTGCCATGCTGAATTTTCTCCAAAACCTGTCCCAGCTTTGCAAATTAAATGGATGCAGACTGAACACGGCTTAATACTGCATCTGCCACATGCTCTGGACTCCTAACCCCACCATCCCATAAAACCTCCTTTCCATGGAAATGGCACCATAGCCTCAAAGGGTAAGAAGAGTGCAGCTATGGGATTTACCCTGCTGTTATGCCAGGACACTGCCATGGGGTCCACTAACACCCCAAGGGCTCAGGTGCAGTCTTGGGTCTTCCTCTGGGCATGTTCATCACCTAAACTTAGTCCTCAATTGGTTCCTGACCTACTTAATACTACTGTGACTCATGTGCTAGGAAGATGAATTGCTATTTGCAATTAAGGTTTATTTGCATTGCTATCCTTATCATAAAGTCTGGGACACTTGCAAGAAGAGTTGAGTTTGGTCTCACAGACTATCTTATTGCTTCAGGTTGAGGTGCAGAACTCTACTAAAAATATGAAAAGTCCAGCAGTGGTGTTTCATCACCTAAAACAAAACTCCTTATTTGGGAGTACAAAGCAGGATGTTTTCAAAACTCCTCAAAAGGCTGATTATAGACTTCACTTTATGTATACACACTTAATAGGAGTGATGACTAAATGTGGTTAGGAGTGAAATGTTGCTCACTTCTCTTGTACTCTTTAACAGCTTCATCCAAAGATATTTTGCACCTATGCAGTGTTGGGTCTGTTTGCCTATGTACACCTAAAGGACATGGCCTGGAGTAGAACACCTCTATTTTCAATCACAACATTTATTCTGCATTCATATATTTGCACCAAATAATGAAAAAAAAACCAAAATGGAACCAACCCTGTGATGGTTTTATACTCTACTCTGACCAGAGATGAGCAAGAGAAAAGCGTTTCTCTTGAGAGAGAGGAAAGAAGGGGTTAAGCAGTTTCAAAACAAGCTGGGCACAACTGATGTCAGATTTTTGTCTTACAATGGCATCTATTTGCTTTCCCAGCAAGCAGTATATGAATCACTGGGCACTGCATTGTTCCAAGGATAGCGGAAGATGCCACATATCTTAGGAGAGGATAGATTTTCTTACTCCTCCTGATTAGGTGGAAGCTCTTGTTTATTCAATAAGTCCAGAGAAAAATCCAAGTAGAAACTCCAGAAAAAAAAAATCTCTTTTGTTGATTTTTGGGTTTTGTGGGTTTTTTGGTTTGGTTGTGGTTTTTTTTACTTAACTGTTGTTTCCTTGTCTCTGAAGGAATTGGCCTAGTCGTACTCTTTGCACCTTCCTAGTGTCACTGTAATCATGTGTCCTCCACATAAGATTAAAAGCAAATCAGCATCATGAAAACTATGACTTGTCCTCTCAATTTTCTGAAAGCCTCCCCTGGATATTCTGAAAAACTGCAGGGGAAGAAAAGCAAAAATCCTGACTGTTTTTGAATTACTACAGATATGAGGACTTAGAGCAAAGTTAGGAAAACAGAAAATCTAGTAAGTTTAAAAAGAAATTTAATGCTGAACTTGCCAAAACAGACCTGCTGACTGAAAATAAGTTCTTAGTGTAGACGCACTCTGTTTACATGCATTTCTATCAAAGCCCCTGAGCAGTCTCTGTATTCATTTTCCATGCATTCCCAGTTGGTTTTAAGTTGTATATAAATGCAGTAGCTCCCACTGGTGCTTGCACCAGGGAGCCCCAGCTGGCCATGATGCTGAGGTGGCAGCAGGTAGGGACCCAGATACGCTGTGAGTGAGCAAAGGGGAACTTCAAAAATCAGCTCCAAGTGGCATTTCCAAGTTTGGAATAGGTTTCAGAGAAACAATTCTGGGCTATAACGCCACAGTGCTTTTAAACTCCCAGCTAAAAGCACTACTTGTGTTATTTTTATGTCTTCTTAGGAAGAAAAAGTCACAGGGAGGTGCCTTCCAGTTCGGCACGGGGAGCTGGCAGCTCTGAGGAGCATCACAGCACAGAAATTCAAGTACTCACCCGTCATCAGCGTGTAGTAATTTGGGTAAGAGAGGCTGGGGAAGTCTGGGGTCATGTAATCCACCTTCACCCCCATGTTCACAATGTCCCGAAAGCCCGGCAGCCCCTCCAGCTCACTGCCATCAATGTAGTCGAAGCGAAAGCCATCGAGCAGGAACACCAGGAGCTTGCGGTGGGCCGAGGAAGCGGCGGGAAGCGGCAGGAGGGCGGTGAGGGCAGTGGCCAGGAGAGCGGCGAGGAGGCTGCGGCTCTCCATGGCAGGCGGCAGTGAGGGATCTGCGGCAGCTCCGGAGCCAGACCTGGCACTGCTGTCCCCCTCCCGCTTCCAGCTCCCGCGTTAAAGCTACAGCGCTGCCCCACGCCGCGGGCGTGGGAGGTCACAGGTTAATTGCAAGCAGATGATTAACCTCGAGAGAAGGGAAGAGCTCGGTGCTTCCCAGCTGCAGGAAAAAATGCTTCTCAGTCATGGGGAACACACAGCGTGAATGTAACCGGAGCCTCTCAGGATAGTCCGCAGACGCTGCCGAGGCAGTGTGGGCACGCTGCCCGCTGGCCCCGGCGAGGAGGGGCCGCGGCGCCCAGCGTGCTCCCACCACCGCTGGCAGGGAGTGGAGCCCGCTGGCCGGCCAGCCCAGCTCCGCACCGGGCTGCGGCTCGCAGGGGTCTCTCGGAGAGGGGCTGCAGCCTTTCAAACACAGCCTTGCATCTCCAGCAGCGCGAACGCGGGCTTTCTTCTCATCTCTCCGGCAAGGGCTTCTGATAGAACTCAGAGTGAGATTAAGACAAAGCATCTCCCCGGCTGGGAAGTGCAGTATGTGTGAGTTGAGGTCCAGCATTTCGATGGCACGGCCGTACCAGAGAGCACCAGCTGACCAAGCTCACCTCTCTCTACACGGATGCAGGTCCCTGCAAAGGTCTCTGTCCTCTCTGCTTCCTCTGTGCTGGCCTGGGACTAATCCAGCTCCTGATGCACCAGTAGAAAACTCTAGCTTCAGCTTAATAATAATTGATACATTTGTTTTCTGTCTGTTGATATTATTTGGCTATTAAGTGCTGTATGGTGCCTAATTTCATATTAAAAATGAAAAAATGTTCACATTTTAGTCACGAGTCACCACCAGGTTCTTCTTCTTCACAGGAACCTAATGCAATGCGAGCACCTGCTGTACACAATAACTGCACATTAACTGGCTTTACTTCAATTCTTTTTCCCAAACAAAAGAATTTCATAGCATTCATAATATTGTCTAACTGTGGGAAATGCCCTTTGCAGGTGTTTACACCTGGGGAAGGTTGCAATAGCCGGTCACTACCCCAATGTGGGCATCTGAACTTCTCTTTTCTCCTTACAAAGCTCCCCATTGCACATCCAGCACTCCCAGTTAGCTCTTACCAAACACTGGGCTGATGCAAGCTCAGCAAGATGGCTTTCAGCCCCCTCTGCCCCAAACACTTATTTACCTCCTTGCAAACCCCCCTCGTGTCCTGGCTTGCCTTTTGCACAATGTTGTACTGGGTGCTGGTGCCCATGAGCCAGAGCTGCTGCCTGTAGGTCACCTCTCCCAGGACATGGCTGGAGACATGCTGTTCATGCCCTCCTCCCACAGGGCTTCCATCTCAGGAAAGAAGGTGCTCTGTCAGGGGAAGGGATGCTGGGACTTTCTGTAGGAGGTAGTCGTTCCAGGAAGGTGGAAGAGGATGGAGTAGGAGCCTGCAGCCAAGCAAAACCACTCAGCTGCCTGTGCTTGTGTTCATCTTCTCAGCAAAATTCCTCCCTATCAGTGGACTAAGTGCACTCTTCTTGGACATCTCCCTCTCTGTGATGTGCCCAGCCACGTTTTTTCTTCCCTTTCTTATTTATATGTCCCGTTTTCCATTCCCATCTTGGAGTCCAGCACTTGGGACATACCCTCACATCAGTTAAACATGAGCCAAGGACTTGGAGCAATTCTAAGCTCCAGCTCAGAGATCTTTAAAGCAACATAGGGAACTAGCCATTCAGGGCTTTACCCCTCTTCATATAATGTTTACTTTTGAAGCCTTGCATTGCTAGCTATCATCATCTGGACAACTTTAATTCTTTGTTTTGACTTTTCGTATCTTGCTTGGCTTTAGTTAATTTATTTTCTCACAGTGCAACAGCAGTTTTCTCAGCAAAAACGAACCCAGCGTCATACAGCTGTGCTGCATTTCATGTCAGAGACAGCTGAGCCCTGGGACCACCCATAAAACTTGGTGTCCACTGGAGAGACATCTGGACTGTGATCCCCAGTCTGCTCGGGTGATAACAGGTCCTGGTCCCCTGAGCAGACATTGCCCGGGACAGCCTGGCAGTACTGGCATGCTCTAGCCTGAACGTCGAAGGAAAACACACAAATCCACAAGGGAAAGCCACAAGGCTGCGTGACCCTGGCAGTCGGTCTGTGCTCTGACAGCGTCCCAGCCCGTGCAAGGCTGCTACTGCCCCGCCCGCAGGGACGAGGCTGCAGCTGCACCCCAGCCTGCTGGGCGACGTGACAGCCTGGGCAGTGGTGTGGGCAGCTGCTTGCCTGAGTGATGGCACGTGCTGCGTGTCACACCTAGGGACAGTCACCACTCTTCTCAGCCGTCTCCAGACTCCACGGCGTCTCAGCCGAGGATCTGCCACTTCATGTGCCTCCTGAAGGAAGTATGCACATCCTCCTCCTGCTGCCCCTGGCTGGACTTCCAGGATGGGAGGTGGCCCTGCAGAACTTGTGTTCAGCGACAGCTTACTGTGGATTTTCACTATAGCAAAAACTGTATATTATGGGCTTGGAGTCACCTGTAGTGTCATGACTTGGCCAAGCCACTAAAGTAATTTACTGTGTCTGTACTTAAGTTGAATGAACTCAGAAACATGTCCAGAAATGGGAAGAGAAATATTATTATGCACGTCTTGGCAGATCCATGAGGACATTCACATTGATGTCTTGGCTTGTCCTCTAATGGGTGGTCTCTGGACTTACCAGCAGGGCTCAGCAGGAACAGCAGCTGCTGCCCATGAAGGAATGGGATAATAAAGGAGAGACAGTAAAGTATCTGAGATGGACTCTCATCTTGAAAGGATGACCAGGTTTTTGAGGTTGTTAGACCAAGAAGCCAGGCTTCCATCATGAGATGGTACAAAATATATGTCTTCTTAACATTTTAAAGCATTAAGAAATATTGACTTCCTTTCTAAAGGGTTTCAATCTTCTGTTTAAGAGCTCCATAAGAGCTCTTAACATATCAGCTATCTGAACTGATAGTGGCATGAGAGACAATTGGTGCAAGGTACCAGAACTCAAAGTCTGCCTTAAGAATTGGAGATTCACAGGTTTCCACTCAACAAATAAAAGTAAGGCCTGAGAGGGGTTAAAATACTAGTGAGCCATGCAACCATGACGCTGTATAATACCAACTTGTGCTTTGACTGACAATCCCCCTGAAGAGTGGGACTGGAGCCAAACAGTCTAGCCTGGCAGAGACAGATCCTAGCAATACATTTCATTCCTGCCAAGCAATGTTGATTTGCTTTGGTTCACATTCATTTGTAAGTACCCTGTCTGCACAAAGCCCCAGATGGCCGTGGAGACTCCAGCACAACAATATTTTGATACAAATGCTCTTACACAAGCTATCAGAGCCTGAGCTGGTGTCCAGGGACAATAGTCCTCACTAGTTAGCTGTTAAGACAGGGTTAGGAAGAAGCATGCATAAAGGAAAGAAAATCCCTCAACTCAAATTGTACATGAAGAGATACCCCATTGATCCAAAATTTTTTGAGACGAGGTCCTCAACCACTTAGATTGCTCAAGAAATCCTCTTGTCAAAAACTGCCTTCAGTGTCCTTGAATCCATTTTCTTTTTTCCCCAGTCCTACAGAAATCAGAAGCATGGCAATAGAAATGAAAGAAAATTCTCTGGGCTCACACCAACAGTTCAATCTGCCTTGTCAGATGTAGGAGCCTTCTGGGCAGTGCAACTCTATCTGTGCTGTGCTCTTAGGTCCAGAAGCACATGAAAGAACCAGAACTGATAAAAGTAAAACATGGTTTCCCTTTTCCCCATAGAACTAGAAAATCTAATAGGAAAATTTGTCCTTCTTTCTCTTCTGAAAGAAAGATAAGAAGTCATAACATGACTCATTGTCAGCTTGTAATTCCTTTTCAGTTCCTGTTCTCCTTCACACACAGTAGTAGTTGAACACTTTGGCCAACACAGCCTGACTTACTAGTTTGGTTGTTTCTTTTCTCCCATTAGAGAAGAAGGCAGGTCACATCCAGACATAAAAGCCTTGAGCTGGTTGCATTTTTTTGAAGAAAAGAAAGAGTATTTGTGCCAGTCTGAAGTTCTAATTCTGCTGGACTAAGGTTCTTCTTCCTCTTCTCCCCACTGAACCCAAGATTAAAAAGCCACAGGTGGTACCAGCCCCTATGCTGACTTCCACAGAAAATCTCTGGCAGTATGTGTATTAGCCTTCTGAGCTGACAGAAGGGCTTACCTTGGTAGAAGTCATTGGCTGCAGGAGTTCAGTATCAGTTTCTTTGCTCCTGTCTTGTGCATCCTCACAAATGTTTCTGCATGGAGGTGTGCATTAGGCAAGGCATCTGCTGTTCCTTCAGATCTTCCTGGATGATACTTTATGTCAAGTCAGTTATTTCTGTGATCTTGCCGTGTGCAGTAATTCAGTCACGAGGAATTAAAGACATAAGAAGTGGGTTACTCTTGCTGTCAGTCATGTACAGATTTATATGATAAAGTCACACAGTTATTAGCTACAGAGTATTTCAAACCTAGAAACTCCAGCTTTCCTGGAGAAAAGAAATGATCTTTCACTCTTTCTTGAGGCAAAGTTTTCCTCTAACTTACCCATCTCATATGAGACTTGCCTTACTGAAAACATTCACATGCTGGAAAATGAGTACATCAAAGTGGGACAGTGACCACCCTGACTGACAGCCAGGGCCTGTTTAATGTTTTTGAAGTGCCTCAATTGAGGCAATTGTGATGTTTAGAGAGCACCTCTCCAAATTTCTTACCCTCTCCTTCACTACACCAGTCACAAGTCATATCAATAACTTTTCTAGTTGAAGAATATCTCTTGGAGATGAAGAAACTTAATGAACTAGTGGAGACCCCTCAATGGCTCCCTTGCAAGGAGCTGCACGGGCTTGGTGCATCATTGTCAGCACTGCTCTGTGAATGCTCCCTGACAATGGTCTCCCTGGGAAACAGGCTGTGCTTTCATTAAATGTAACTAGAACAAAGAGGGTGGCTCTTCACATCATAGCACTATTCAGGTGTGCAAGGCCTTCTCCCTGGAGACCCTGACTGTTAAAAGCATAGATGGGACAAATTCACAGGAAGAAAGTGCACCCAGGGCTGGTAAACGCGAACAGCACTGACTTCAGCCATCCTAGAACTGTATGTTCTTGCAGAGGGTGATCAGGAGTATTTATTCAGCTGGGAGAACCTTTCAAGTGTTTTGCTTAGTACCTCTCTTAACCCAGCCTTATATGATCGCTACCCAGGCCTCCAAGAGCACCTTTTCTTAATGGTTTCTCTTGGGCAGTAATTGCAGCTCCCTCTCACCCACTTCACACAGATATCTGAACTGCTGCAGTGGACATTCACAGCCAAGAAGAGAACAGAAGGGTTGGGGGAACAGCAGCAGGAGGGATATGTCTCCAACAGGACTGAACACAGCCAGTGCTGCCTGACATCAGCCCCCTCTATCAGCCAGCTGCTGCCCATCAAGAGAGCCTGCACATCTGCACGCCTGAGGTGGGAAGGAGAGGATGCAAATATCACTTCAAATAAGCTCCCAAAAGAGGCCCCTAAGGAAAAGCATGTTTCACATAGCTAGTGTGGTTTGGAATAACAATTTTAACCTGAACCTTGCAGAGCCACGGAGAGTTATGAATTACTTCCTAGTGGTTGTGAAGGCAATTAAGAAAAATAAACCGTTCACCAGTGGGCTTAAACTCACTACACAGGGAACCTCTGTCACTGAAAGATACGCAGGAGCTCAGGGCAAGAAACACTGGGAAACCTGCACCAGCTGATGGCTGCGTGTGGCACCAGACCACCTCCTCCCCCACCCCACGATGTGTCAGCCTGAGCACAGGACTGTCCAGATCAAGGGAGGGTGTCATTGTCTTGGACTGAAACCAGTCTTCACACCTTCCAAAGAATTTGAATTTTGCTTGGATATCAACCCATCTCCACCACCACTATTTCCCCAACATTTATAACTCACATCTCTGTAGCATTACTACTTAATTAGCCCAAGATTGTGCTTGTCTGAACATTGCTGTCCCGTAACACAGGAGTTTTTACCTCATTGAGCAATGGATTTCTCTGTCAAAACCAGAGAAGTTAAGTTTGCTAGATAGCAAAACCAGATAGTCAGTCCTAAGCTGTTGCTCTGACTTTGCAGTGTTCAGTGTTTTTCTTTCTGTAACATTTTTTTCAGACTTTTCTGTACTATGGCCATGGGTTTTTTTAGCAACTATTTATGTTTTCTTAAACTGTATCTATGTTTATAATTTTAGTATACTGGGTGGAGAAATATGATTGACAAATACTCTGACTAACTAGAATTGAAAGGTGGTGATTTCTACCTCCAATCCACGGTGATGTGTGAAAACATATAAATAAAAGTCAGAGAGTTCTGCCCTCTCTCTTTTTGCCTTCTCTTGCTGCTGTGTCTGTGTAGTTTCTTGTGTAGCTCTCCTTTAGGCCCTCGGCCTAGTAGGCCTGCCTGAGAAGTGCTATACTAAGCACCTGGATACTGTATATTCTACTTCATCTCTGCTGTGTGGTCATTTCTTTTATGGTGGGGGACTGTGGTAAAGGATTTTTTCTAGAAACAGGGGTAAACATGTAATGATGTGAGTGGGGATGGAAACTTGGCAAGCTAAGCAGGTTGATCAAGATTATGTAGTTTTTATTTAGTACCAAAACCCCAAACATATAATCAGCCAAATAAAGTAGGTGTTACTAATCCTGCTGCTGTGCTGTGACACTAACATGTTCCTCAGGACTTGAACTCAACACATCCATTCTTATGTCAGTGGCTCCTCCAAGAAAACAACAGGGTATTCTACACGTCCACCAGTGCCTTGCACAGCAGTTCCTGCCAGTTTATGACCTTGCTCAAGCATCAGCCTTAAAAGATGAAAGTATGAGATTAAAATCTAGCAATCTTGCACAATCTTATACCCTTCTAGTGCTAGTCAAATGTAGACCTACTTAAGCAAAGTATTTGGGTTTCAGATTTTCCCATTAATTGAGGGGTAATTTGAGACGTTAAAATATCTGGCAAATCAGTGTTTCAGTGCCTACTTTCCAAAAATAAAATAATATTCTATGTTTGATCTTTCTGCTAGATTTCTATATGGAGCACAAAGAGACTTAGAACTTTAGCTTGAACTTAGTATATGTACAAAGTAAACTATCCAGGTTTAGCATAAAATGTCATTTTAAAACTCAAAAATATTTGGCATTTGGCATCCTTTATAGCCCGGAGGTTATACAGAGTTCAGCTTTAACTTTTGATATTAGTGCTTAAGAACTGAGGGAGCTGTGCTTGCATCATGACCTAACAAAGAAACAGGCCATTATTCTGACAGTAGTTATTTAAGCTAACCTGAGAATATTTATAATTAGGTGCCAAAGGCTGGCCTCTGACAGGCTTCCTGCAGCAAACATGCCCTGTGCTGCAGAAAGTTTGCTGCCTACAGTTGCCCTTACATTTTTTGGTGTGCCACTGCAAATTGTTCATCTCAGCTTTCATATTTTTGATCTCATCAGTCCTGGCTTTTCATTAGTGTATCTTATTCATTAGTAAGGCCATACTGGAGGTTTAAATCCTCACCTGGAGGGCTTTGATGTAATGTTCAACTTTGCCCATTGTTCAGAAACTACGAGTGTCTGGTTCTCGTCTCGCTGACTGCGGAGTAAGCTCTGGGGAATTCACTCCCCCAGAGAAGAGACAGCTGTTTTACAACCCAACCACTGTTCTCGGTAAAGAAATACTCACATGGTGTCTGTTTCCTACCTTTGGGTGTTTCTCCACCAACAAGCTACAACTTCTCAAGCAAAGCCTTATCTGCATCAGATTTTCTTACAGGTAAAGTCCTGTCTAAGCACCACAAATGACGTCCTTCCCTATAGGAAGGCAAGATCATATCTTGACATCAGGATCAGCATTACTTTCTCTCACTAGTTGAGTGCTCAGATTGGGAAATTCTAATAGATTACTTACGGCTGGAGCTGGTCTCAGTGATGGCAGGAGTCTTTCATCTGAGGACAGGAGCTAGAACAGCCCTTACTCCTGGGGTACTGGATCTGATTTTTCACATGAATACTCAGAGGTCTCTGTCTGAGAAAAATTCCCTTGATTTCTATCCTCATTAGCTCTTACTGCAAGCCAAAGCAGACTTCAGCAGGATTTCAGTGGGATCTGGATGTTGCAGATAGAATGTTTCGTCTGCTCTGAATTCACTATGCTACATCTGCATCCTATTTCTGTTCCCTTGACTCTGTGGCTTTATATTACTGCTCTTCTTCACAGTACTGAGACTTATAATCATATCTTCCAATTCCAGTAGTGAAGACAGTCTGTCATTTGACATCCTTCTGCTCTCTGCCAAAGCCCTTATCACAGACTTAAGTGAAATAATATCTTTCTTTTCCTTTAAATACACGCCCAGTGTGGAGGCTCCTATTAAGTGCTACGTAAAAATGCTCTTCGCTTCGTATGGACATCCTGAAGTCAGTATGTTTTCAATCAACCTCACCTTTCCTAGAAAGCAGCACTTCATGCTGCCAGGAGGAGCTGGAAACCTGAAGAGCCCCCACTTTCCTTTTCTCCTTGTTTTGTAAATTACTTGGACTCCAGGGGCCATCTCCTGCCTGCAGAGATATCTCACTACCTCCAGCCAAGGGGATCCTGCTTGTCCTGCTGTTTTACACATCTTCTGGTGGCACAGCTTTTCCTCTAGCCCAGATAAGCCCATCTGGACACTGGCAAACAAGCAAAGGGGGAGCATGTGTGAAGCACATCTGTATGTGCACGCTGTCGCCCCTTTTGCATGAGTGGCCACTGCACTGAGTTGCTCTTGGGTGCTCCCTTCAGCCGGAATGACTCAGAGAAGTTAAGGCTGTAGGCAGTTTAACGGTTTTCTTGGACAAGAAGCTAAACAAAGCTCTGATCACCTGAAATGAAGAGAAATAAACAGTAGGAAGGCTTACTTCTTCTTGAGCAACCATCATCCCAGGGGATCCCAGAAATCTAAATTGTGTTTTTGTGAAAATGTGCCCTTTCTCCTGCTCAGGATAACCAGTAAAAACCTTTCTTTGCCATCCTTCCTCTTTTACCACCAAAACAAACAGCACATGAAAATAGCACATGCATCTTGACAAAATAACATGCTCTCAGTGCCACTTTTAGTAGGCACCAGAGAGAGTCATGGCAAAGTGGTTCATGTTCCCAAAGTTCATTTTCACTTTGTTTCCAGGGAACCCTGTGCTGTTCCTATGAGTGCTGGAAGCCACAACTGTTTCCTTTGATAAACTGTGTCAGAAGTAGTCAGGCCCCCTCAACTTGATTTTTGAGTGAAAAACTGTTTGAAAAATTGGCTTCTTGTTTGCCACAGGTCAGGGCTGACCAGGACTGTGGTACTGGGCTCTGGACTGCATCCTGTTAGGCATGTCCCTGGCTACTTCCCATGCAGAGGAGTTCAAAAGCGTGGCTAAGGCCACATAGGCAGAGCAGAGGCAGCTGGTGGCCTGAAGTGGAAAGCATGGGTTGTTCCTCCAGCACCAGTCCCCTGGGGCAGCCTGACGCCAACCAAGCTCTTTGCTCAGTCTGTTTTAATAGCATGTGGCTCATATTTTCTGTGTTTTTCCTCTTGACATTATGCTGATGTGCTAATCCACTGCATGGCAGCAAAAAATGTCTGAGATTTCCTGCAGTGCTGTCAGCTGCTGGAACTGGACACCCTGTAATAACTTCCAGGGCCAATGGCCTGCTGCCTTCAATTCCCAGTAAGGACGTATTTTCCTTGGCATGGCCAACATGTGCAAAACCTCATTCAGATGGTTTTCTGAAAGAGAAAATAGGTGGCAAAGTGCTTAGCTCTTTCAAGGAAGTTTGGAAACGATGGAGAACAACCATGTGAGCACCAAGTGCGGTTGTCCAGGTTCCAGCACAGAGCTGTAAATCATCTCCTGAATGGCTGTCACAAGCACACCAGATCACAACAAAGAAGCTATTTTTCTTTCATCAGGACTGCTCGTTCAGGATACAACACCACTGCTAAGGCATTTAGCAGGTGCAAGAAACATTTGAAATGGATATCTTTTTTTCCAAGAAATAAGGGGAAGAGATTGTTTGCTCTGCCTGTTCGGAGTTTGGCTTATTTTGTTATACACCCCTATAGCTGCAGTTTCCTCCACATGCTGGAAATGGTTGCACTAGCTCAGAGGCAGCAGTGTCTCAGGAAGAACAGGAATATTTCTGGTACTGCAGGCAGGGATTTACAACATACTTTAAGGGGGACATCTCAAACTGCATCCACCCTGGCTGGAGTGGAGAAGTATTGAGGTCCCCACACCTAGGCCTGAGGCCCAAATCCAGGAGATGGTCCTTTGCTGTGGAAGCACAGCCTGTGCCAACACGCTCTCCATGCTCTGTGCACAGTACAGGAGTTATCCACTCCCTTCCCTGGGGGAAAGAGTCGGTGTCACTGTGGCTGACACCAGCTGGAGTGTCCCTGATGTGGTTTGCCTTCATGTGAATGCCAGCATCTCACGCTGCCCCTTGCCAGTCACTGTGGCGTTCCCCAGGCACTTTCTTGTGTCCAGCATCTCCAGTGTCCTTCATGGCTCTGCCTGCATGGCAGGCTGGGAAGGTGATTTCCAGTTGCTTCTCTCCTTTGGGAGCTAGTATTGCACGGGGATCAGGCACATCCCTTGGGAGTGCCGTGGGGTACCACTCCCTGTTAATTCAGTCCTCATCAGCAATAGCACTCCTGCCATCGTGGAATATGCCACAAGAGTCACCTACATGCAGTAGATTGGACCAATACTTTCTAAATATTAATTACAAGCATGCTATATTAAAATGTATGACATGAGCATCTGTCAGCAAGATACTGGATGAATAGTAATTAAAGATACATTGCGTGAGCCATTCAATATTTTCCTACTGATGCTACTTGGACCACGTCTGAAGCCAAAGAAACTGAAAGGTAAATGCTGCTCATACCCCAGTGTGAGACAGTTTCTTTAGAAAACTCTGTGGGTGGCACAGCATTGCTGCCACCAGCCAAAAGGTGGGACTCAAAAGTGCCCTGGAAGTAAGTCAGCACTTCCAAGCAGCCAAAACACTGGACTGAGCAACTTCATTTGTGGGATACTGACCAGAGGAGCTTGGAAAAGCTCTTTTGAAGAACAGAAGAAAAACATCAGTTTCTGAACCAAGTTTCATTCTGGATAGCCCATAGGCAGAACATCATGATTAGTCATCTAAACCTGTTGGGTTTTATGTGGTCCCTGTGCAGCTGCTTGTATCCCTTTCCTCAAAACAAAAGCATTATATGGTTTTGTGAAATATGAAACCACTAATGCTTTACAGCACTCACTCTAAAAGAATACATTGTAATAGATACATGGGTTTTGTCTTCTTCGTTGGAGCCAACACATCAGACTTAATAGTTGAGGTGTGGTCTCAAAAATGCCCCTTCTGCTGTGGTTTGCCATGGCAGAGGCAGTGTTTGCCCAAGTGGGCACCTCCATCAGCAGCTGGCTCAGGAATAAGGCTTCTGGAAGAAAACTCTAATTCTTCAAGTGCTGTGATGGCTTTGATGGCTTTGATGTAATGTTTTAGGGTTACAAAACCCCAAACCCTTGTTATCACCCCGATGTATATTGTTCGTGCTATGTCAGACAGTTTTCTCCCTAGAGGATCCACCATCCAAACCCCGTACCATTGTGGCTGAGCCAGGAGGAAACTTGTCATTAAAGGATGCTCAGTAACTGCAGGGGCTGGTGATGGGCTTGTTCCTCTCCAGAGGTTTGTTTTCAGTGGCTGTTTCTACATGCCAAGATCAACTCTCTGTTATTTTGGTTTTATGCTGGGGAGGCAGATTTCATGTGGTGTGACAGCAGCAGTGTGGCCATGAAGATAAAGAGAGGGTCTGTATAAAACATAAACAGCGGCCATAAATGCACATATGCATATATTTGAATGCTGCATGAAGTAAAATATACTTTAACTAAAACAATATGAGGGAATATTTTGTCCTTAAATGGGTCAGTTTAATATAAAGTATCTCCATGTACATTCTGGAGTTCAAGTGTGTTTACAGAGCAAACAGTTTATGGTTCCACAAGAACCCCATCTAAACTTAAGTATTAATTCCCTGGTTGTCTTAAATGGGATATCTGATGGGAAATCTGACAAGAAAGACCACATATTTAAAGGTTAAACAGCAACAGGAAACTTCCCGGGGAAACTTCAATAGCAGGATGCCTGCTCTGTCAGGATGATAAGATCTGCTCCCTGACTCCATCTGACCCTTTTAGCAAAGCCAACTCCTGCATAAACACTATGGACTTTGACCAACGGGACCTAGGGAGCCCTCTTGCACAATAATCCCTCCCAGTTTTGGGGGGAAAGTAGAGCACAAACATGTTTTCTTCTTCCTTCACATATTTATAAGCCTGAAGTCTGTTTCTGCAGCTTCAGATAAAATGCCTGTTACAACCATTTTTCTGACTGTATCATGTGAAAAGGTCAGAACACATCTAAGTTAAAAATAGAAAAACACAGGTAAAAGGTCACAGGGTGATAACTGTCCAGCCAGTGAACAACTGGAAGACCCCAGACCCAAGAATAACCATTGGAACAGGTACACAGACTGTAAGGGTATGAAAGCCCAGGGATTCCTGTTTGTGGTCCCTCCCTGTAGCCACCCAGGCTGAGCTGTTCCTGTTGCTGTACCACTCAATTATCTAATGTTTCCCTCCCCTGCCCCAAAATCAGATGCCTGACACTCTGCTGCAGGAAATCTAGGGTAGAGAAGTTTCCTTAACAACATTAAATTCTACTTTTGAGTGTTCTATTATTATTTTCTTCGGTCTTTAAAGGAGCAAAGATACACGCTAGCTTATGGGTCAGGTCTCTAACCAGATTAGAAGCAGTAAACCAAAGAAATGTCCTCTTCATTCTTCCTTTCAGATCAGCGTAGACGCGTTGGGACGAAAGGCCCCGTCCATGCCGACACTAGATGTCAGCCCAAACACGCGAGTGCCTCTACTCCGAGCCGCAAATGCCTTCCTGCCGATCCATGGAGGAGCTGCCTCGGAGAGCCTTGGGCTACGCCAGCAACCTTCCCCCTGCAGGGAGGGGAGCTGTAGGATTGCAAAGGCAAGGGGAGAAAGGAACGGTGGGCTCTCGCGTCTTCGCACAAAATCCCTTTTATAATAAACATGGACTTATCCAAGCCAAAATGAGCCACGTTTTAAGGGGTGAAAACTCTCACCCGAAGTTCCTGCCCTTGTCCCAGGCGTGCCGGAAGACAGCTAACGCCTCCTGGAAACCATTAGCTGCACCTTTCCTGCTCCCCGCCTCCCGCAGGCTGAGGCTGTCTGGGAGGATCCTGCCAGGGAAGGCTGACGGCTGCCAGGTTTCATTACCATTGCGAGGGAAAGCAGCTATGGCTGCTACCTCGGAGAAGCTGCGAGCTGTGGGTCCTCCTGAGCTCAGACTGAAATGGAGCACTTTAGGTTTTACTGTGAAGTGAAACCTGTGGCAGGTATACAGGACTCACCAGGGAACTTTTTGCAAGCAGTTGAAAGCTCCATTAATATTTTTTTCTCCTCATAGCATTGTTGTCCCAGAGAGTTTAGCTCACAGACACCAGTTACTAAGGCTAGTGTTGACTGAAAACCCTGAGAGAAAAACAGAAATTGCCCAGTGTAAACATAGCATTTCCTCATATTTCCACTCTGTCTTGGGACAGAGGCAGTTTCCCCTTCCCTTGTTTAGAAAGCAGCCTTCCTTCCCCATTTCTCTCTCCTTCACCCAAACTCACACTCTGGCAGGCCAGCCTGGCTACAGGCTGCAGAGGTTATATGCCCCTGTGGAATCCAGGGATTAAAGGCTTGCAGTTAACACCTGCTCCTTCACCTCTGTTCCTGCTTTTCCACTCTCTGTTTTTTAAAAAATGTGTGGGTTTCCCTGGCCAGTCCCCGTCTTTCCTTCTGTCTTGTTATGCAATGAGAAGCATTCAGAAATCACCCAGACAAAACCCAGCTGAGTTGCAGCCTCGTAGAGTGCAGTGTATTTCCTGTATGCTTGTTTGGGACACCCCTGGCCTGGCAAGAGCTCACCATAGCAGGGATGAGGTTCCTGCATCTGAACTGGGTGGCACAGAAAGGGCTCAGGCATCCCTGCATCCAGGCCTCCTGCTTCCTTGGTGAATACGCCCCTCATGGAGACAAACCTAGAGAGACCTTCAAGCTCTGGCCCTTTTAAAAACACCTATTCTTTCAATAAAGGGACTGTCAGCAAAGCAAATGCAAACAATTCTGGGACAAAAGAACAAGTATTTAAGCTGCTCCAGCCTGGTATCCTGCAGTAGGTAGCCTGTTCTGCTGGCTTAGCTGCTTGGTAAGATGTGTTTCATTGTCTGAACCACTTCCTTAAAGAACAACTAGAGTAGTGGTGGATACAATTTTTTCTTGGTTATCACTGGGAGAAAGAACACAGTAGCACGAACAACCACACGCACTGGTTTGAGTGGTGACTTCAGCTGCTGGTCCTTGAGTCAGTCATGGCAAGGCTGGATTGCAGGGGCCAGTGTGGAAAAGTGCCTGTGACGCCAGGCAGAAGGGGTGCTTGGATTTCATTGGCTTTACATCATACCTTTCCATGGTTTGATTTTTTTACTTTTCATTTCCTTTACACAGCTCTGCTCCTGGCCTGGATCCTGGCAACACTTCATTACACAACAACAGTTGCCATGGCCACTGGAGGGGAGGCAGCAAACTGTGCTGCTGCAGCGCTGGCAGGAGCTGCCTTGGCTTCCCGGGCACACAGATTCATGGTGCATGGGTAGGTGGGTGCATGGGTGTGCAGGTGCATGAGTGCACTGATGCATAAATGCATGGGAGTGGGAGTGCGTGGGTGCACGGGTGCAAGGGCAGGCATGCCACTGGGGGCCCAGCATCCTGCTGGTCACTTGCAGGCATGAGCATCCCAAAAAGGGCCACCAGCCAGGGGCAAGCCGTGCCTCACAGAAAAGCTCTGATGTGAATGGGCTGAAATATTTTGCATGGGCTCAGTATGGGCATCTGCAACTTTATGCCTGGTTTAGTGTCCTGGTTTCAAAGACAGGTATCTGCTAAAGAAGGCAGAAGCCTCCCTTAGAATAGGAGATGTAACCCCCTTCCCTCTGAATTAGTATAATTTTGAAATTAAGGGGCTTTCAGGCAATGATATAAGAAAAGGAATAACAGTTCTTTATTAATATATATATATTTATATATATATATATATATAAAATGAAGCAGACAAACAACAACAGTGATAACCACAACAAAACAAGAACAGGAACAGGAAAAAAACCCCAAACCAATGAACAGTTTAGCAGCTCACCTTTGATGCAGTCACGGTTACAGCCAGTAGGAGAGCAAGGATAGAAGCACGCCGTTGGAGACAGAAGCTTGCAGTGGTGGCAGATTCTCCCTGGAGCTCCAACAGCTTCTCTCTCTCTCCTCTGGATGTCCAGAAGTGAAGTACTCTGAAGTTGTGCTTAGCTTCTTTTTAACTAGTCCCATTCCCCCAGTATCTCCGCCCCCCTCTGAGGGGGAATCTCAGATAACAGGGAATTTCAGATAACAAACTAGCTAGCCGCACCCATCTCAGAGCCAACTCTTTGTCTTTCTTAAGTACCCAGCCATTACCATTCCTTAGCAACAAATGTGGGGAAAAATTCCTAAGAGAAAGAAACAAAAGGGAGAAGGATCCCAAACCCCAACATTTAGAAATAGGGATGAGTGCTAGAAAAGGAGGCGGTGAAGCTGCAAGGATGCTCAACACACTGCCAGCTCTCTATGCATGTGCAAGTCATGAAGGTGATAAAGCAAAAGCCAGCACCCAGGAGTTCAAGGAGTGGACTTCTCTGAAGAGGCAGCCCACCCCTCCTGTTGGCCCTCTCTCCTGCTGTGCGCAGAGCTTTTGAGGGAGTGGGAGAGATCATCTGAAGTTGTTGGGGCTCACTGGTCTGTCGATGCACTGTAGTGTGGCCAAAGAGGAAAGCAGTGCCCAGCAGCTGCTGGCCAGACAGCTGTAGGAAGCGAGTGAAGTCGTGTACAGTGCACACTGGAGCTGGCAGTGCTGAAAGAGGGGTTCTGGTGTGGGGCACCAGATCAAGGTGTTTCCTTTTGTTACCTCACCTCCATACAGATTTACTGAACACCCCCACAGAGAAGCTGCAGCTGGGGTTTACTCATAGCAACAAGGAGTTCTTGCTGGGGTAGCTGTGGAAATTGCCAACCACTCCTTCTTCTTCATCCCTGCACTGCTGGGGTTATTGGGGCAGGATCATTGACAGCAGACCTGCACTGGCCACCCCAGCTCACTGAAGTTTGATGTGCACTTCTAGCCTGGAAGAAGTCAGGATTTAAATCCACCATGCAGTGGCTGCCAGTGGAGGGGAAGGCTGCACTGCCTCTCTTGCTACTGCCCCTGTTGTAGCTGAGATGCAAGAAAAAGGACTGGTAACTGAAATCAGTGTGGTGAGACCAGCTAGTGTTCATTTTGCAGAGCTCTTGGGTACTCATGGTACATTCATTTTGTTTATACTGTGTTCTATAAAATGAAATAGTTCCTCTCTCAGTGGTTTTGTACTCTCTAAAGAGCTCTAGCACATTTCTCATCCCGTTTTACATTGGTTTCCTTGTTTCTCAAGCCAGTTCTTCCAGTGTCTCTTAAATCATGTCTACTGTTGTTTGAATCCCTTCTAGTTTCTTGCCATCTGCTCAGTGCCAAAGTGAACAAAATATTCATGGTTCCTAGCAATATCCACTATGACACAGAAACAGGAGCCTTGTGCATCTGAAGCTTTGGGCCTCCCTAGTCAAATAACATAAAGATTAATGCATTGATCTTTGTGCCTCTAGTGACTGTACCTTTCTTACACTTTTAACTTACAAGTACATAGGATTTCCTTGAGTTAGGTTTTAAATCCTCCCCTCTTCTCTCCTTCCCTGCACTTACCTAACCCATTCTTTTCCTGGAATCCAGGACTTCCACTTGTTTTGAGTTAAGAACCCACAAAGGCCGAACTTTAGACATTAGCTCATTGCCTATTATGCCATATCTGATCTCTGCAGCATGATCCCTTACTTGGACAGTGGTATTGTGCTTGGCAGTCTCTTAATTGTAACACTTCTTCATGGCTTCAGCCATGCAGAGCCCTTAAATCTATCTCTGGCCTCTGTGGTTCAAAATTCCACGTGGACCTTTCAGTTGTTCTGGAGTCAAATAAGGTCCTGGTTTGTTACATTTGATCTTTATTTTATTGTCAGAGTCCCAAGAGAAGCTGTGCCTCTTACAAAATCCTCAGCAAGCCATTCTTCTGATGTGTCTTCAATCACATTTTGCTCTTCTCAGATGTCATTAACATAATGTTCACAAAAATCAACCTAGCTGATCTTACCATTCACCATTAATTCCTGGAAATTGTGAAAATCACTTTTTGTTTTAATCCAAGAGAGAGAATTCTCCCCAGGCTTTCTGCATAGTCACATGTCCCATTGTGTGGCAAGAAACCTGCTTCAGAGCAAGACAGCCAGCTGGCAGGCTCCTGATCACCAAAGCACCTTTTCTGGGAGGAGAAACATGAGCCTTCAGATGTCACTGCTCTTACTTCAGTCAGCTGCGTCCTCTTCTCAGCTGTAGATGAAGCTCCTCTGCCACACCAACCTTCATGATGCAGTGTCAGCTTGTGGCACACCTTGTGGCAGGGAAAGGCTGACCCATCAGAGGCAGCACCTTGGAGCAGTCCCTTCAACACACACTGAGCAGAAGATCCAGATTTTGCTTTTCCAGTAGTCTTGGGTTTCATAGCTGTTGCAGGACCAGGCAGAATTCTCTGTAAATGCTGCTGTTTTCTGTGTCTAATTTATTTCACAGCAAATGAAAGTGCATATGATAGTTTATCCCTTCTCTCAGAGAGTAATGTCAATTCTTAAGCCTTTCTCTCACTTAGCCAAGACTTTTCCCCTCTGCTGCTTTAAATGTGACATTTTTCTCTGAGGTAGGTGATTCTACAGCTATGTTGGCTAACCTTGGTGAAAACCTTTTCCCAGAAGTTTGATGATGATTCACTGGCATTATCCTGAGCACAGATTCTCCTGTTTAAGCAACTCACACAATTTCTCTCAGCAGCGTGTCTGAACACCAAAAATTGCCAAGTGATGACAAGCCTGAGAAGGGCTGGTGTTGGCAGAGTAAAGTTTTTTCCTGTTACGTTGAGGTTGCAGATACTTTAGTGTGTCTGTTCTGGATGCACAGCTGTAGATCCCCTCAGGAAGTGCCTTTTCTCCCCAGTAAGATCATATCAAAAAGAAGTATTGATCAGAATAACAGTGATAAGATTAAAGTTGTATTGCAGAGCGGGGTGTTGAAAGAAGCCTCAGTGAACCTCTGCCTAAGTGGAAGTGAGGTTCAGTGCAAACATTAGATGCTTTGTTCCACATACAGCTTCACATGTAGGTGGGTAAGGAGCCAGGGCTGAATTTGTTCTCTTCTAGTCTCTATAAACAACCTGAACGTCTTGCAGCTGCCAGGGCACAGACCATAACACAGCTCATAAACCATCTGCAAACCTTTATATATAAGGAAGGTAGAAAGTACAGGCGGTGTCTGTGAGTTGTTCTCATTAAACCATCTGATCCAAGTCAGTCTGATGCAAACTCCAGTTTTTCCAAACTGTATACTGGTTTTGGTGTATGCCAGTAGGTTATGGGGTGGTCTCACACTCACACGGCACAAACAAGTACTTGGTGATAACCTTCCCATGGGGAATGCATTGCAAGAATGATCTTAATACTCTCAGCCTACTGGGGGACAGTAAGATATCCTTGGGCTATGGGACAGTAACTTGGTTTCTGCAAAAGTTGAGCAGCACATCCTGAAAACAGAAATGGTAAAAATGTTTTGGTGGAGGGGGCAATGAAAATGCCCCTGCCTCAGGGCAGCCATACCTGATTCTTCCTTACACCTCATCTGAGGACACTTGGAGAGGAGTTGTTGCTGCCGGGGCTGTCTCTGCTCATCAGTGTCACATGATTCATTTCTGTATACTCTGGTCCGGACCATGGCATACCTGCTTTGCACATAAATCCACTTTGTCAGAATTTGCAGTAGTGCAGGTCCCTGTGTTTCCTTTTCCCTGTACCCTTTTGTTAGAGATAAACTTCAATTCCAGAACACAGGTGAAATGAACCCACAGTAGCAGCTTCACTGGCGCCCTTCAAAACATCTACAGAAACTAGTTAGCAAAAGTTGATCAGTTCATGTCCTGTTGACCAAAGCTCTTGCCTCCATGTCCATCACAGCCAGACTCAGACACACATGTCAGGGGATGGGAAGCTTGGCCTGGCATCAAGAAACCTATTTTTAAACTGTCTCTGCTGCATAACATAATATGAGATTAAACTGCAGGGTGGTTGCTCACTGATTGCTTACAATGAAGCCACAGGAGGCCAGAGGGGTGCGACTGGGGTGTTCTGCTACCCTTGCACCCACCCACTGCCTCCCCAGTGCTGCGGGGAACTCCATTGCCTCCGAGGTTTCAGAGCACAGTGCTAACAGTCAGGGTTTCAGGCCCTGCCCAGGATCAGGTTTTTCACTTTCTAAGGCATGCAGTGACTTTTCAGCAAGATTTTCTGCATGGCTTATACTTTCTAAGAAAGGAGCTGAAGCAAAGCCCAACAGTCTAGAAGCAGCTGTGCTTACCTGCCCCAGGGACAGCATCTGCTATTTACATGCCCGGAAAAAATCCCTGCAGGTAAGATAGAGATGTAAAACCCCATCAAACCACGAGAGAGGGAGTGAGAGGTTTTACATTAACAACTTGGATGAGGTCTCTTTTAAACTTAGCTGAAATGAAAGGAGGGTTGGGAGTTTTTTTATTGCTACTAGAAGCATTTTTCAGTCTGACCTAAAAATGACATGAAAGTCCAACCTCAGAGTAGTTTATTTACAGGCTTGGGTTTAAAGAAGTCCCTGTGTGAGGGGGAGAGGTTACTCCTCAGTCCGCGGGCAGAACTGGAGCTGGGGGGATGGCTGGTGGTTCTGGCTCCTTAGGTATGAATTTGGTGGGATTGCTGTTGGTAACTACAGCCAAGAGTAAATATTTGGGTGAGGGAACCATAGCTAGGCATGCCATCTAACCAATCATTAGCTGGGTCTGGGCATCAGAAAATAAGAGATTTGGTGTCTATCTTCCCATGAATACCAGAGGGATATAACTGCTTTTTTAAATGAAGAGTTAATATAATGTCTTTATAAAAAGTAAATTTGGCAGCATGCTTGCAAAGCTAAAGAGTAAAGCAGGGTCTTATGGTGGTATGGAGACCCTAGAAAGACAGAAAAATATGTGGGGAACAGATTACCAAGGATATACCTCTGATATTGGTGGCATTTTTTGCAGAGAAAGTCCAGGTTATGGAGAAATAACAGTGAACTGCTACAAACTTTGAGCAAAGAAAAGGGAGATATGGCTGGCCATGGAGCAGGCAGGGATAGTCCTCCTCTCTGCCCTGGCCTTTGCCTGAGGAGTGGGGCTGTAGCTGAAAGGTTTAACTTGGTGCCTTTGTTGGCTTGCAGAGCATGTTTCCACCAGGAGCCATCCTTCTTCCAAGATGACTTCAGGTACATGAGGCAAAAGAGCCTGATGCCTTCAAGGCCTGATGCCAAAGTTAAGAGCTTTACCAGCATGCAGAGCTGTATTTTGGCTGGCAAGCTTTCCTGAGCAATGGCAGCTAAACCTTGTGTCTTTCAATTGTGTTGCATCAGTATCTCCCTATTCTTTTTGCTTATGTTTAGGATTTTCTTGTTTGGTTATTTTGGGTTGCTGGTGGTGCTTTTTTCTTCTGGGGGTGGGTGGGTTTGCTTGTTTGTTTGTTTGTTTTAGTTTTTCTTTAAGCGGATGTGGTGGAAGAAGGTAGGACTTCATGGGAAAGGAAGCTGTTCCTTGCCAGAAAGGGATGAAAGAAAAATTGCAAGGTGTTCTTGTCCAGCCTCAACCTGTTTCTTCTGTAGCTGGAGGAAGAATTTTGTTTTATTTTCTGCCATGTGCTTTGCTGTGCCAAAGCCCTGTGTTGACACTGAGCTATCTGTGGCTCTCTGGTCAATCTTAGCTATGCTCAGACAGCCATGCTCTGCAAGGGGTATGGGCCTTACTCTCTGCAAAGTGAAGCATGACTCCAAGCCCAAGGCATCACAAATTATCTTCATGGGAAGAAGGAATCTTTGGTGGAGGGTGGAGTGCCACAGTACAACCTTGTTGTTGGTTTTGGGGTATTTTTTAATGCTTCAGGTGACACCTGCCAACAAAGGCAAGCAGTTATACTCATCCATAAGGGCAGTTTCCTGAGTTAGATTTCCCCCTCCTGCATGATGTTTCCTCACCACTGCCTCCTTTGTTACAGAAAGGGTTTGACAACTCATCACCAGGTGCTTGGAGCCCCAACCCATCATCTGGGCACCTCTGCACACTTCCCCTCTGAGGTGGCTGTGGCTGGGACTGGACCAGTACTGGGGCAGCCCTGTACTTTTATTGTTGGCCACATAAAGCTGGTTTGTATTGCAAATGGACCACTGGTCCATTCGGATAGAAACATCTGGTATTAGCAAGTACATTTACAGTTATGGACCTGGAAATAATCTAGTCTTCAATAAGATCAATTAGTCCTATTTATGAAATTTCCAGGGTTATATTACAGGGCAAATCCTGTATTTTCCCCTCTGGCATTTACTGCATACTCAGTATAATTCAAATATTGCTAACAAGTTTGTTTCATATTATTTGGATGTAATCCACTCCTTATTTCAGTACATAGAGGGGTACTCAGGACTTTTAGAAGCAGTCATAAAGGAATCTTCTACAGTGTATGATAAAATACACTGTCTGGTTAGACATTAAAATTTTGATCATCTCCCGGAAAGAACAGTGTGTGACATCTTCATCTGAGCCAGCTGCGTCTGAGTCCTGCAGCTCTGACTCAGTAACACCAGTGCCACCAGTACCAGCCCATTTCCAGTGTGGTGCTTGTTCTGACGAGTCAGTATGCTCCCAAGCACAAAGGTATGCATTTAATGCTCAACACGTGAGAATTTCTATTAGACGCAGGATGTGCTGAAGTGATTTGGTGGACTGCAAGAAAGTTTGGTGGAAGTAATTTTCAATTCTTTATTTTAATAATAGCACCTTTATAATAGGCAGCTTGCCAATTGCGTATCAAGGATGTCTTGATACCTCTTTTGGTAGTGGGTAGCTAACTTTAAAGCTTTGCTCTGTTTTTCAGTTTGTTTTTTTCACATTGGGCCACATAAATTAAGGGAACATGAAATAATTTTATTTCCTGTATAAAGTTGCTGTAGCTGACCTATTATAGAACTAATAATTAATTTAGAATTTTGGACTGACATACTCTAGTGTCTATACCAACTAAGGGGAAAGAGATCCAGGATAATATCTAGACATGAGGAAAACAAATCAGCGCCATTTTTCACATATACTTTCATTTAAATGGAGGTAAAACTGTGTAAGAACAAGGCCCCAGGGCCCTCAGCTGAACACACAGCAGAGGAAGCAGGTTATGAGGTGCTGCCCCAAAATTGTGGGGCTGGACAGCCACCATGCTGACAGAGGCACCATCACCCCTGCCATGCTTGGCTGCCTATGTCTCTCTGTGTTCATGTATTTACATTTCCATTTAAATTTACCCTCAAGTCTGATTTTTCTAGAGTTTTAACATACTTTGTTTTGATAGATAATTGCTATAGTCCTGTAATATGTTTTACTTGAAGTTTATTAATCTGCTCCCAGCTAAAATTCCATCTGAGCCTAGTTTTGTCTAAGAAATATGAAATGTTTTCTTATTCCCAGAGCAACAGATGTGAATATCATCCTGAGGATGGGAAGCTTATCAAGTGCCCAGTACAGTACTTTTCACTGATATTTCAAGAAACTCTTTATCCTGAGTCTCTCTGAGAGGAGACACTGCTTTCTGAGCCCTGGATCAGGTTTACTTTATGGAAGCTATTGGGGAGCATGCCATTCTTTTCATTTATTTTCCCATGGAAATTGCAACTCTGTGCATCTTTCATGGGTTAGTCACATACACTACAGAACAATGCTTGTGGTTATCCCATTTTTTCCTCTTTGGCAACCTGAAAAAAAAGGTTATCTCTTTTGATCAAAATTGGTTTTGACCACATCTGGAAGATGCAATGATGAAACAAAAGGAAATATCAGGGTCCTTTTCACACTGGAGCAGAGTTGGCAAGTGCCTGGTGATACCTGTGAGGTCACTGGTACCTGCTGACATGTTGTCTTCCTAGAACTTAATAGGATTTCAAGTTAGACTTGCACTAGAGTTGATGCTAAAATCTTCCTGACTTGCCATTCAACCTTACCACCTACCCACTTTTGAAAGTCCTGCTGGGTGTGAGTTCCCACTATGCTGCTCTCAGCCTTCATAAAGTGAAAATTGTAAGAACCATTCATCTGAAAATCGGGCTTGCACTTCTACTGTGCCAGAGTTTTTTGAGGGATGCAGACACAGAAAAATATTCAAGGTGCTATTTCTTTTTTGGGCTAGGATAAGTATGTGATGTGTCATACTAAACACAGTGGGTGTAGAAAACTGCACCTACTTTCATCTAATGCTTCCCTAGTAACTCAGAAACTGAGATTTTAATAGCTTTTTGCTAAATTTCACTCTAGAATTAGCCTGAGATTTTCCCTTTGCATTAGAAGACACCAAGGGAATGTTTCACGTAGTGCCAACTGGTAATTAATACAAATTAGTGACAGGAAATAAGGGGCTGAAACTGTTGCACTGAATCAAGCCATGCCTCCACCGACTGTAGCATGGGAACTGCTCACTGCGAGGTTAGGAAGTTCAAGGGGATTGCTAAAAACAATCCCCTTTATTTAACTTTCTCTTCTTCTCTCAGTTTTGGGATGGTACAATTCTAAAAAGAAGTTCCTGTTTCTTTTCTCTTCTCCCTTCCATTCAGCAGGCCTGTGCACAGGGCTGCTGGAGGGGAGGGGCGTGAGCACGCTGCCCCTGTCCCGTGCCATGCCCAGGCAGGCCCTGCACTGAGCAGTACCAGACATGGGGTGTTGAGAGGGCGCCCACCCCTGCTCCTCAACCCTGTGCTGGCCTCGCTCCGAGGGTCACTTGTCAGCAGACAGCCTGAGAATCAGCTGCTCTTCAGCATGGTCCTTCTCACTGCCAGTTCCCAAGGCCACAGGGAGCATCCATCTGGGCACAGACATCGTGGCCACCCTGGCTCAGCACACATGCAAACTGCTGTTGTGGAAGGTGAGGGTGGATAGTGGGAACTCTCCCCACAGTTGTGAGTAACAGCATTTCATCCACAACTGCTATGAAATGGGCAAAGTATTGATGAGGCAATGACATGAAATAAATCTCTTGTTAAAACTGATTAACTTTGTTTCTTTCTTTGAAAAGCCTGTGGATAAGAAGAAAAAAATTGCATTCTGACAGGTTTGTGGAAAAGCAGGTGACATAGCAGTTAGTAAATCCTGCTCAAAAGCATCTCAACCCAGGGGCCACTTTTACTCAAGTTGGAAAGAAAGGGTAGAAGCAGCCTTGCACACCCCCAAACTGCCCTTCTCCTGGGAGCACTGCTGAGGAATAGCAACTGCTTGTCTCCATTTGGTGACCCAGTAAACCCCATTGTTGCAGGTCTCATCTGGGGTCCTGCAGAGGTGGGACCGATGATGTGTGCCCAGGCAGTGTCACTGAACACCGTCACTTGCTAATGCATTTGTCCAGGAAACAGGTTTAACCTGTGCCCAAACCATGTGAATGCATGGTTCTGGGAAATGTGAACATAAAGGACGTCATTACTTTCCTAGCCTATATATCTGACAAAATCAGAATGCTTGTTTTATGGTTAAATTATCAGGCAATTGCTCTGAAGCAGAAGAAGTGAAGAGCAGTACTTTTCTACAGAAATGTATCTGGATGAAGAAACTCATTGCCAGGGAATATTAGAGCACCCATTTGTGCAAGGTGTGTCCATTGGGATTAAATAATCATTCGGATACAGCCTCCAGCTCATAAACTCTCCAAAATGTTGATTAGAAAATGGTGGGGGGATTTACCAAGGACAAATTCACTCTAAACTTGCCCTGACTCCAATAATCTTGTCCAAATACTTATCCAAAATCTTGGAGACAGGATACCGGTCCATTCAGGCCAGCAATCTGACGCACATCCCTGTCCTCCTGTTGTAAAAACTACGGCATGACTGTAATAATTAATCAGCTGGAAACAGCCCAAGCCCAAAGAACAATGTCGTGGCACTGAGTACATATTTACTCAGTCAGGGAAAGCTATGAAAAAAGTAGTTTCACTCCAAGTAGAGCAGAAACACCTACCAGAGATATACAAAAGCAGAATGAGAGTGCAGTCTCAGTGGAAGATGTGGTTGGACTTGTGCAAAACTGCTGCCCAGTCGTGATGAAAATGGAGTTGAGCTCAATGCTGTCAGGCAGTACTGCCCATCTGACAGCAACTGCACCCATATTTGCAGGAGATGCCCAGTTTGGCAGGATTTTAAATAGAAATTGGGTCTGAGAGGAATAATATTTCCTTTTTAAAAAAGTTTCTGAAGTATTTATACTGTTTTATTTGTAGGCATGAAGGTAGGTAGCTTGGGAGCAAGGTGGGCAGGCTCTGCCCTGGATCCTGGAAAGCAGAGATGATAGACAGTGTGGGATTCCCGTTGGAGAAACAAGCAAGTGTGAGTTTCCAGGGCAGCACTGCGGCAAAAGCAGCTACTGGCATTTTCTGGGTGCATAAGAAGGTGTGCACATTGTCAGCTGAAGGACTTCACTGAATGAAGGACGCTGAACTTTGTGAAAGTGCTGCTGCTACAATAAGGACCATGTAAAAGATCTTCAAACTAAGCGGAAGGTCACGGACACTACTGAGAGTAAGGTCTTCATCAGTTTGGCCTCTGCCAAAAATCTAGAAGAATTGGCCTCAACCAATGCATATAAATTTTATCAGGCAGATAAAATTCTCAGCATAAATTTGGCACAAATTTTTACCCAAGGGCATGATTTACCTTTCCAAAAAAGGAGTTCCCCACTCTTTTCAAACTGACACAGCATTCAGAAGGGTGACAGCTTTGGCCAAACAGACTTACTTTACTACAGGGAGAGGTATCTAGGAAAAATGCAATTGGCTTGTGAGTTCCGGCAGTTCCTACAGCCTGAGGAGCCCTCTGGGCATCAGGGTATGGCCATTCAGGCCCTGCACCCCTGATGCAGAGGTAGCCCAGGCAGCAGCATCTGAGCTGATGTGGGGATATCCTGGCGGATATCACTGCTGTCTCTGTCCTAATGAGGAACTTGAGGGGTTACTTAGCACATATTAAGGGATATACCATAAAAGCTGTTGTAGCTGTAAGGGTCAAACCATGTTCTTGTCTCCAGATCAACAAAAGCCATTGGAAAAAGCAGCAGAGGTGCTGGGCAGGACATCCCTCCCCAGATCCCATGACAGCATGTCTCTAGAAACCTTCAAGCACACTTTCCTCCATCCTTGGTCTCCAGCAGGGTTCAGATCCATTCGGGGGCCTTGAATGGCCTTCGCCTCTTCCACTGGGACCAACTGGCTTGGGGCAGGCAGCTTGCTTTTCCTCACACTGCTCTTTGAAGTTGAAGCCTACCTTTGTAACAACTTACTTCAAGTTAGCACATGAAGAAACATCCAAAGGAGGACCAAAACAATCCAGGCAGCTTCATGCCTGCTGGGGCCAGGCTTTCTTTTGTAAGGCAATTGAGTGGCTTGGCGTTGTGTGTCATTTAGCACAAGGACAAAAAAGCACCTCTTGCCTAGAGGGTGCGAGCCGCTGCCGGAGAGCGTGCATCTGGCCATGGGCACCAGCCCTGGCATGCCGCTGGGGCTGTTTGTGCTGCTGCCAAGGGAAGGGAAGCCAGTGCACATCCTGTTGGCTTCACCTGAAGTGACCCAGCTGGGACATTGTTTCAGCTTGGCAGGACTGTGGTGATTATGTGCACGGAGAGTGAGGGGGTAAGAATTCTAATGAAGCAGCCTCGGATTCTGCTGTCCTGCACCTGAATGCTCTGATTCCCATGGAGCAGCCAGAAGCTTCTTACACAAGAAGATGGTGTTTGGTTAAAACATCTAAATAAAAATCGCATCACCCTGACTCACTGGGATGGATGTTCCTTTAGCTAATCCCCTTTTTTCCCTTCATCAAGGCTATGTTACCTCAAATTAGCATTTGCTGCAGAGAGTCAGAGTGGATCAGTGGGATGGGATAACTTGTTCCTGCAGCTAAGCCTGCAGTGAACTTGATTTAGTATCATCTGTCTGCTTTTAAAGACCTTATTCAGATGGAAACTTAAGACATTTAAGTAAAACTATTTAGAACCCAGTTAACCAGATTTCCATGAATAAATGTGGACTTGCCGTAAATGTAATTCCCTACCATTTATTGCGCTGCTCTTGTTTTGCTTCTCTTCTACCCTATCTAGAGCCTGAAAGTATAAAACCATAAAATGAACAGGCTCAGGTGAGGATAGCTTCAGGAGAGGTGGCCACTGGGCTGTGTGGAGGAAGCCTGATGTCGCTGTTGAACCGCTAGCTGAGTGAAGAAATCGAGACGGTTGAGTGGCAAAATCTGACTTTATTATTTAATTATAAAACTTATGTAGACTTTTCAAAGGTCGTCCGGATTGGGTCAATCCAAAACGTCCCCCTAGGCCGATTGGCCAGGCTAGAACTGCCCATGTTTTCCGGAGACGGTTTCAATAACATCTAAACCTTATCTTTATTTATAAAACATAGGAAGAAGAAGAGAAAAATTCCCATGGGAAAGAATCTGTGTTACCACAGCCCTGCTGTTACAGTGTCATGAACTCCCCAGCTCACATTTACCTGTTGCTGTGTCAGTGGGGAGCACCACACTGACACTCCCCAGCTATGGTGGGAGCTGGCTGAGACATTTGGGTGCATCCCATTCCCCAAGGGAGGGTGTGCTCAGCCTGGCACAGGGCATGTGTATGCCCAGGCAGCCTTTCCAGAACAGCTGAGGGGCCAGGCATGGCAGAGTGGTTGTTCATCTTTAGATAACTGATCCTAAATTGATATTTCAGGTTTTTTTCTTTCAGGAAGTGTTCACTTACATTTTAGTCATAAAATGACTTACTTCTAGATCATCAAGTCCAACCATTAACCTAACACTGCCAAGCCCACCACTAAAACATATCCTTAAGTGCCACATCTACACACAATTAATTTAGAACCACTTATTCTGTGTAGAGAGGCCTTGAGGGGAAGCCATGTGAGGAGTGGTTGAGGTCACTTGGTTTGTTCAGCCTGGAGACTGAGGGTAAACCTTATTGTGTTCCTCAACTTCCTTGTGAGGGGAAACAGAGTCAGGCAGTGATCTCTTCTCTGTGGTGACCAGTGACAAGACCAAAGGGAAGGTTTAGGTTGAATATCAGGAAAAATTTCTGCATCCAGAGGGTGGTTGAGCATGGGAACAGACTTCCCCGGGCAGTGGTCACAGCACCAAAATTGACAGAGTCCAAGAAGAGTCTGGACAATGCTCTCAGGCACATAGTGTGACTCTTGGGGTTGTCCTGTGCAGAGCCAGGAGTTGGATTTTGATGATTCTGGTTGGTCCCTTTGACCTCAGGAGATTCTATTATTCTATATAATTAATGTTATATAATTCATTTTAGAAGAACCCTTTGAAATACTCATGAAGAGGTCTTGTATCAGCTTTGCTCATGCTCATCATTTACATTTTCCCTATAAATTTTCCTCTGCCAATAAACATCAAATACTCACGAAGTCTCTCTGTGATACCAAGAAACTTGTGTCTCCAAACAGCAGTCACCGTAGTAGCAATATTCTCCCAAAATTCACTGAGCCATGGCACTGCAACGCCTTCCATCAAAACAGGAATTATCTCATTTTCTCCAGCAAAGTATGGCAAATGCAAAAGGAAGCTGCAAAAAGTGCAAGTACAAGGATGAGTCACACCACATGTGCCAGGGCAGAGGAAGCCTTCAGGGAAGCAGCTTTTAGGGAAAGACATTTTGAATGGTGTGGTCTGCAGGGTCTCTTCCCTCATGCCAGCAGGGCTGTGGCTGTGCTCAGTGGAGTAACACAGCAGCACCCCATGGGAAGGTGCAGCACCCCTCATGGCACTTGGACTGTGTGGGTGGGTGGTGGGTGTGTGCACATCCCCTCAACTCATGCTCCATGCACCACGTTGGGAGGAGCAAGGCAGTGCCTTGGGGCACGGGAGAGCCCCACACTGGTGACTCAGGGCTGCCCCATGCCGTGTTTTATGTGATCCATGTGAATTGGTTTATCCTCTTCCATCATGTAGCTGTCCGCCGGAGGCAAAAAGGCTTAGGTGGCACAATGGGCAATACCAGCTCAAATTCAAAATATAGCCTCTTCCTAGGACTGTGAAGAAAACTGTACCCCAGCCAAAACCAACACATTCTCCTTTCCTAATCCCACACCATTTATGTCATGCTTAGCTCCCACAGTATCCAATACATCCTAATTGGCCACCACGCCCTTCCCATCCTTTGATAAAATATACATATATCATTCCCGTAGGACCATCCCTGCAAAATGTCCATAAAATGTCCATGAAGTGTCAACAGAATGTCCATTAAGTACATTTAGACCAAGACTTTGGCCCGAGCCAAAACCAGCACACTGCTGCAAGAGTGGTACAGCATCAAAGTATTCCCTACAGATTCGCAGAGCACTGTTGGAGGCTGTTTAAGAGAGGATGAAAGCACCGGGTCATAGAGATGGAGAAAATTGGAGGGTGGGGTGATGGGGGTTAGAAGGGCCCTACAGACTGATGGGGGAAGAGGGCAGGAAGGCAGCCAGGGAGGAGGGTTAAAAGAGGACCAGACTGGAAAGGATACGAAACAGACTCCAACCCCAGGAGTCACACAGTGCACACGTGAAGTGGCTAAAGCCTGGCTAAAGAAACCAAAGATGTGAAAGGGAGCCAAATGGAAAACAAAAATGAAGGCAGGAGGAGCTGGGCTGGGCTGCGGCAGCCCCACAGATACCGAGGTGGCTGAATATGCATACAAATGCCATGACCACCTGGAAGCTCAACACAGGCTCCTGGGGCACTGAGATTGACCCCACCACAGGCACTAAAATACGCTTTAACAGCCACCAGCTCCCGAGGGCTTACACCAGAAACAAACCCACACCCCTATTTATATGTCCATATTTTCTTGCCCTCAAGAGGGCTGTATTCAGAAAAGTATCCCAGCTGCTGGATCTGAGAGACCTGTGCCTTGTCATGTGCAACAGGAACAAAAAATGGCCTTTAAAATGTTACAGTGACTTGTGTGGCAGTAATTTTTTAAGTTATTTAAAAAAAAGAAGAAAATTTTGCCTGAGAGTAAAATTACTACCGAAAACTGAAACTTGACAACATTGACTGTGAGAGATAACATCTTTAAATGGGTACATAGCACCCGCCTGACTTCCTGCTGCTCCCCCACGTTTCAGGGCAGAAACTGCCAGGGGTTAATAATGCAGCACCCTGGCAAATCCCTGTCCTGCTACCTGGGTTTGGACACCTTAAAAGATCACTTTCTCCTAAGAAACAGTCTGGAGAAACATATACAAAGGCAGTAACTTTAAAGAGCAGGATAAGGTGTATAAATCAGCTGAGAAACCTTATATCAGATGAGCGGAGGGAATGAAGGCAGTAGCATAGCCGGTGCTATCAAGTATTCTCCAGAGAAGAGCTACAGCACAGGGGTCTGAGAAAGTTGCTCCTCACAAAATTAAAATAAAAACAGTAACTCAGATTCCTCTCCACTGTCTCTACACCAGTATTAGCCTGAACAAAACAAGGAGCTATTTCCACTGACATTTTACCTTCTGACACCAGTCCAAAATTAGCTCTGAACACAAATTAACCAAGGAGGCTGAGCAGTGCTTGGAGTTGCAGCAGCGAGAAGCTTAGCAACACACCTTTTAGCTGCTGCTGAATTATTTAGACCATGGGTGTGTAATTGAGAGCAGAACTAGCCCAAAGGAGCTACCTATCATCAGCTACTCATCAAAAAGTAATACACCAAACTGGGATAGGGCTTCCTATGCCTTTGCTGAGTTTTTTAAAGCTGCCACACACAGAAAAAAGCTCATTTGAAGAGCTGTAACGTACCATAGCTGAATTTTGTGTATCCCAAGCTTTTGTTCAACTGCCTTTGCCTCCTCAGAAAGCCTGGGGTCCTGGGCAAAGCACCATCTGTGGTCTCCATGGTTTCCTTCCTCCCCACTACTATTTTCATTATTGTTGACAGAAACATCATGCACCTGCTGCTGTTACTGCAGAGGTGGAAATTCCCCCCAAAGCACTCACCAGAAAGGTCATTGAGCTGTTTCTTCTGCTGTAGCAGCATCAGGGAGAGAGTGCAGCCTCTCTGGCTTAAGAAACACCCACACGTGTGCCAGTAATCCCCCTCAATAGCCCCCTGTAATTAATCCAATCAGCAAAAGTAATTAACGGACAGACTGCAAAAGCAGCTAACCTAAGGCAGCAGGGGTGAAGCTAACCTGGCCTGCCACCTGCACTACCAAGTGGGATGATGCCAGACGGGGCACAGGGGCAGGGAGTGTTTCCCTGAGGCATCTAAGGATGTGAGATGAGTGTGCCGGCCCCCAGTCCTAGTCCACCTCCTTCCCAGGCCACCATCACACAGCTCCGTGCCATGGCCACCTCTTGCCTCCCCCACCAGGTGTCTGACCCAAGCTAGTGACAGGGAGGGAGAGACTGGAACAAAGGCTATGTAGCAGTACCTATTCTCAATTTGTGTGAAGCCCCAGCTGCAAGCAGAGGGAAAGACAAGAGAAAGAGATGCACCTTGGGTGAGAGTGGAACAATTTTAAGACCCAGCTGGTTTTTGCTGGCCCAGGCAGAAACCTTTTAGCAAATCTGCTGACTCCAAGGACCCCTGAGGAAAGCCAAAATATACACTGGCACAGACAATTTTCACACTTCCTACAGACATATCTTTCTCCCACTTATTCCAATGAAGAGTGAGTGTATTTTGCAGTCCTGTGGGGAAGAGACATTCGTGTTATGCACGGCTACTGCCTCCCAGGAACTCCCAAAAGAGGTGCAAGTGCATCAGGTTATACACCACGCTTCCCCACCTGTGAGGATGCTGATGTGTGCAGGCAAGGGAGGGAGTGGGGCAGCCAGTGGCGATGTGCAAACAGAAACCAAGGCCATCCCTGCCTGCTGGGAAAAAAAAGAGTGAGGGCCTGATCCCAGGGAATTTTGAGCTGACTCACCTAAAGTCACTTTGAATGGGATTTGAATATCTCTGTGTGTAAGGATATTGCCAGGCTCCAGGAGGATGTCCAGCAGGAACCTGGATTGTAACATTATGTGTTTCATAAGCATACCCAGATAAACTTATGCTTGGGAACATTAGTTCTTTTTTTCTTCATGCTCTCCCTCATTTCTCCCATTACTTCAGTTGAGTTATGGAAAGGGTGATCCTACCTTCACAGGAGTCCTTCAGTTGTAGTCTTGACCCCATTCAAACCAGGAAAAAAAAAATTTACAATCATTCATAAACTGTCCTGCAAAAAATGGACATGCCTGGTCTTAGCTTTCATGGGCAAGGGAATAGATCTAACTCAGCTTCCCTTAACTGCTTTCTCTGTAAATTCATCTCCTACACACAGGTATATTTATTCCTCCTGTGGAAATACCATCTACCTCGAGGCATCATCCACTCAGTAAACTATGTATGTATGGGATGGGAGCAGAAGAGCATGTAAAATAAACCTCACAGTTTGTTTTAGACTTACATCTTATAAACCCCCAAGACCCTGTACATGACCTCTTTTTCTGCTCATGTGGTAAATAAATATTTATACTTCAGTTCCTTCTCCACATGAGGGTAGGCTAACTTCAGGTGATTTTGAAAAGTGCAAAAAACACAAGCTCAGGTGATGGATATTGGTGGTGGCTGAGGGCAAAGGCATCCATAGTAAGATGGGGGTAATTCCCCTGTGGTAAATCTGCAAAGACAGGATAAACCTGTGCTAAGATTTCCTTTTTGCTAAATATTGCCATTCCTCACTTTTTCTCAGGCTTCAAACCAGGTTTCTGTGGTTGCAGACCACCTCATGCAGCCAGATCCCAGCTGATAACACAAGTGGGCTTCAGCTCTAAGGACTAAACCTCTGCTTTATGGAAGATATGAGACATCATCATGGACCCTGTCACCCTGTGCCCTTCCCTGCCTGACCCAAACTGTTCTACAACTAGACATGTCCTACTAATTAAAAGTTCCTAAGAGTTTGAGAAAACCAGTGCCTGGATAGAAAAGCCAGCACTCACTAGGGCCTCACTGAGGAAGAGGCTGCTGTGTAGGGTAACCCTTCACTAGAAAGTTCATAAGGACACTGGGCTGTCGCACTGTATGGACACAAAGAAAACACACGTAGCCGAACCAGGCCGAGGAGCTAAAAAAGAGAGAGAGAGTCAAATGAGAGCCAAAAGAGAGAGGGCAGAACCCTCTGATCTTTATTTATATGTTCTTAGAAATCACCATGGATTGGAGGTAGAAACTACCACCTCTCAATCACACTGGTCAAAGGAAAAATCCATCACATGTCTCCGCCTAGGAGAATGGAATGAAAACAACAAGGACAGTTAGCAAAAACAGGCGTGAGAAAGTACTACAGCAAAGAGAAACATTGAAAAACTGCAAAACTCAAGACAACACTGGGCAGTGGGAGAGAGGGAGGCTGTGTGAGGGCCTAACCTAAACAGGGGAGCTTCAGAAGTACCTCCATCCCAGGAAGCACCTCTGAACACTGCCCAGATCCCAAGCAAATCTATCTTCTCCAGTTCTGCTACTCCCCTGATGACTTCTCTCCTACCTTGTGGACGTCCCTTTTGAGGGGATCAGACTTTGCTAGAGACCTTGGTATCACAGCTCCTTGCTAGCTGAGCTCCCCAAAGGGGTCTGCTTGAACTGCCAGCGCATGGGCAGTGCCTTGGCCACAGGCTTTGTAGTAGCTGCACAGGGAGAGCCTGGCCCTTACCTCCCTCCCAGCCTCCTCTCAGAGAGACTCCTGCAGGCTTGCTGGCTGAGCACACCACAGAATTGCACTACAAGGTTAACTTGGTATTGCTTGTAGTGCTAATGGACAGGAACCTGGTTCCCAATGTTTCAGAACTGAACTGGCAGTTACACCATTAAAGGCTGGATGTTTTTTATGGCTTTGTGCAGTTTTGCAAGCACAGGTAACAAACACAACTGAGCCCTGGATTACAGAATGAATGTCTGATGTCCCAGCCTAAAGAAATCCTCTGTTGCATTACATCACCCTGCAGTGCATTTGGTCTGAGCAAGTTGCAGAGGCATCATTGTCTTTGCAAGGTGTATACTCTCTTTGATGGATTAGTGTTATGGATACATACTGTAACTCCCATGCTTGGATACCTCTTGGAAATGCTTCAGACATATAATCCCTGGGAAGAGGGGAATTTACCAAGCATGCACACCATTCCCAAAGTGGGGTGTGTGTGTCTCCTATTGCTCAGCTACTGGAGCAGGGTGAGGGTCAATGGTTTTGCAACTCAGCTGCCCTCCTCTCAGGATCAAGGGGAGAGCAAGCCAAGTTGCCCAGCCATCTGCATGCTGGTGTCAACTCTCACATGGAATGGCCAGAGATGAGATGTGACTGCATAACTTTCTTCAGCTATGTAAAGCTTAACTCATGGGTTAAGCTGGAGGTGCCTGCCTTTCCCTGCTGCCTGCTCCTAAGGTTCAGATAGATGATGCCAAGAGCAGCAAATCCTTCCCCTGGCAAGTGGTAGCTTACTTTGCAAACAAGCATTTGTATACCTTGGGTAGCCCTTGGTCAACCCTCTTCTCACCCCAGTGACCAGCCAGGCTTGCTAAAAGCAAGTCAGGCAGGACACACAGAAAAGGCAGCTCAGCCCTCACTCTGCTCTGGCAGCCCTGTTGGGGGTCAGGCTCCATGTAGGCACCTGAGTGAGCCTTGGAAACTGAGAAATTAAAAATGTTTTGTCATTAAGGGCAAATGTGTACCCTCCCAGGTGGACACACAGGACTGAGATCAGGGAGCACTTGTGCAAGGTCAGACATTAAGAGGGGCTTTGCAAGATGACATGAGGCCTCTGAGAGGCTTCCTCAGTGCCATGGGTGAGGGGCAGGGAGCTCAACCTGCTCCTAGGAAGGAGGAAAAGCCACTGCCCCTCACAGTGTGTAATGCACAGGACACAGCTGCTTGCCTGAAGGCCTGCAGAGATGTGCCTGTGGTTCACATTGCTGATAAGAACTGTGAAGAGAGAGCAAGCCATCATGGAGGTAAACAGCAGCCCTGCCTCCAGGAAAGCAGAAGCCTGGAGTCAGCTCTGTTTACTTCCTAAGATGCTTTAGAGCCCCCCCCCACCCCTACCTCTGGGCTTTCCCTCGACCTAAACCCTCAACGCTAAACCCAGGCCAAGGGCAAGAGACTCTCTCTGACTACAGACTAAATAATTCTCAGAGGAGGAGAGGAGTGCCAGCACTTTGTTTACATTGCATGATACTTCCCAGCTCCACACAACTGAGCTTTGTCTTTCCCTCAGCCCTAACTTTTGCCCTCAGCTCAGCCTCAGCCCTAGCACTGGAGCCACTGGAAAGGTAAATGCACAATCAAATGAAAGGGACAGAAACTAGGAAGTTTACATACATAATTTTAACCCTTGCAAGTTTTTAGTCCCACTCCAAATACTGCTTGGGCATTCCTCTTCCTATCACCTCTAACCAAAGCTCTAACCTTGTCTTGCCAGGCCACTGGGCAGTGGTGACAAAATTACAAGTTTCACACAGACCTGTGATGTAACTTGGAAGTGTAGGATCAGATTAAAGAACACAACAAAATTCTACTGTTTACTTTCCCTTTTCAATAGCCAGCTAGCACATCTCCCTGTGACACAGCCATTTTTGTGCATGTTATTGCTCATCAGCCCCATATACACTGATCTCAGCTCACACACCTGTCAGGCTGGTATGAGAATGGTAATCACATCTGAAGGGCACTCTGTGTCCACGTATTTTACATACCTGAATCAATCTGTGTCACATCCAACAGCTTAAAAAACTGCAATAGGGTGAGTGCTCTCAATTTCTGTCTGTGCCAGGGCCAGCCCAAAGTGCACATTGCTTTGCAATGGACACAGCCTCTCCATCACCACAACCATGCAAGTCATTGTGCACCCTTACTTAGATACTCTATAGCTTTCCAGGAATCAGAATTTGCCATCACGTAGTAATGTTGAAAGCCCTGGACAATGCTTATTTGATTTCTAATTCATTCCATTAATTGGGTTGAAACTGCAAAAAGAGATTTTTCCAGACAAGGAAACTGCAAGCAAGCCACATGGAGATCTATGAGGAATGGGGGAAGTACAGCTGAGCTTGCATTGGGTGAGGGATGGATTTTGACAAGATCCCTTCCATGAGGTGACTTGTTCAAAGCCCAGCCGTGGAGTAACAGCTGAAGAGGTGCCCCAGCTCACAACCTCTACATTTGAGGCCAAACTTGAGTAAGTCACCTTTAAGTTTTAGTTGCTCTTTCCACCTCAAGCTGTCTCAAGCACAGTACTTCCCATCCTGTTGGATGGGTGCTCCAGAAATTGTAAAGGCAGCTTTACACTAATTGCTTACTCTGAGAGGTCACATTCACCTATCAAACCCATGCCATCTGGGGCTTCCGAAAGATTAAAAATGAGAGACAAACAAGAGGATTATTAAAAATTTAACTATATACCATATTTATTACCAATCCACAGGATAATCTGATTGCTACATGAGCTCATAAAAGCTATTTCACCTTTACAAAATTAAAAAAAAAATGTGCCACAAGGATGTCATAACTGCTGATAACCAAGGACTGAATCTTAAAATTATAAATTTTGCTGTAGAAAAGATTAAAAAAAATTATATTCACTTTAGAATTTTACTTTGAATAAAATATTCCCCTGTATAAAAAATAAAAAAGCTTGCTCTGGTTAGAATTAGAGTATTTTTCTTCTTTTTTAAATCTGGGAATTTGCATAATATCTCTGTAATAAGTTTCTTTTTCTTTTTCTATTGTACCATGCGGCATTCAAGCATAGCAGATTAGAAACAAACATGATGAAAGCAGTCTCAGAACGTATGAAATCCACATGGAAAGTTTTACCTTCCTTTCCTTTCCTCTATTCTTTAAAGACACTTTAGCAAGAATAGCCTTGGAAAAGAATACAGGTGGAGAGGGACCTTCAATGTGCCATTAAGTAGAGCAAGGTAATAAAAGGCCTTTTGTAAGTGCTTTCTTAATAAGGTGCAGAAGCAGACTGCAACTTTGCTAGTACTGCACTATGTACAATATTCACAATAGATTTTTCTTTATTTAAAAATATTCCAGCTAGTTCACATTTTCTCTCCCATTCTGAGGCTTTCAGTTCCATCACAGCCTTGACAGCAAGAAGCGCAGCAGCACCACTTCCCTTGTGGTTGGTTGGTCCTCTTATGAAACACTGGAACCTGTGAGTGGGCCAAAGTTCTTGGGTTGTTTTCCTGTGTAGCAACCTTGGAAATATGGGTTCAGGTATACATACTGATGGCTGGAGTCCTGAGTTAAAAACACTCCGGCACTGGAGTCGGACACAGAAAGTTTTTATATTGCCAAGGCTTTACCTTAGGATTTGTCTCGTGTGCGTCAAGGGATGAACCTCTCTTAGAGAAACGTAAAATAAAAAATCAAACAAAACAAAGCTAAAAAACCACACTGTCAAAGGCTTAGCAGCTCTTGACTCTTGACTGGGTGATATCTGATGTTTTCTTGATGACGCTGGCCCGTGTCTCACGGTCTGGCTGGCTGCTGCTTGTGGAGGCTGTGGACACTACTTGTGGCAGAGGGATGTCTGGGAAAGGAGGCCAGGAGCTATTGTAAGGCAGTGGGCAGCTTTCTTCTTTGATGGTGACTTGGAGGTCAGGCTTGTTGGCTACAAAAGTTGCCATGCTGGGAAGCATATGAGAAGTGTTCCTCATTCCTAGATTGCTGAGATACTGTTTGCCTTCAATGTTTTTTTTCTGCCAATGAAGTCGTCCCTAGAAATTGGGGAAGGAAGAAGAGAAGACTATATGAGAGAATGCAACTTTGTGAAGTACTCCAAGTAACAAGATGAAGATAGAAATATCCACATATTGCACAGGAATTACCCCATCTCTAAGGGCCTGAGCCTCTAGCCACTGGCTTAGAATGTTTTTGCTCTCAGCCATTGCTCCTTTTCTGAAGTCATGTGCTTAAATCTTGTTGGCTGAACCTGCTCTTCTGAATGGAAAATAAAGGTCTTATTCCCTTGTGCTAGAGACAAAAATGGACACAGACATTTAGAACTCGAAATGGGAGTGTCTCCTCTGTTACCAGAGAGAGCATCTTCCTGCCAAGAGGCAGGCACAGAGACCCAACACCACCCAAACTAGCAATACAGGTGAGGCAGCTAGGAAACCCCTGCTGCTTGATGGTGCATCCCTTATCACAGGGAAGAAGCTCACCAAGGGAAGACGAGCATTCAGTTGTTTGCCCACTGCAGATGCTGCAATGGCATGTTCTGTCAAAGGAAGTCTGTGGAGTCACTACTGGCAGTCTGCATATGGGTTCCACACCAGCCAAGTCATGAGAGGCCAGGTGGATTAGCCATGTCCTTATACAGACACATGACCGGTGGTCCTCCGAGGAGGAGGTTTCAGAGAGCTTTCAGTGGGGGACACAGCAGGAAAGAGTTTTGCAAAAGGCCTCATGCAGAAATGCAGCTGGAGCACAGGGCATCCAAGAGACCTCCAGTGAGCTTCCCTTGGCCTCTAAGTACACGTGGAGATCAGTAGGTCTCGTCATTTGATAGCAGCCCCAAAATAAAAGGCAAATGGTGTTTTTGTATAAATGCAGCTCAGGTTATTTTTCCCATGGATTCCTTTCACCCAGCAATACTTGACTGACCGCTCAGGAAAGCTTTCTGCCCCACATACCTCAAATATTCAAGCTTCATTTCAGTCTTTCTGTCATATGTGTAGGCATTTCCTCCAGTTATATGAGTTCAGGTGCCATTTAAGAAAAACGAAGTGAGCATGCTTTCAACCAAGATAAAATGCTCACTACCCAGCAACATCAATGCATCATATTAACAAACTAGCTGGCACTGCTGATGGCTCTGCAGAACATCTTATTATGCAAATTAATCTTGTCATTTGGACAGATGAGGAGAAATTAATTTGTAGCGATATTAATTCTGTGACAATCATCCAAATATCTGTATCCCCTGAACCTTCCTGGTCTGCTTTTCTCCTCCAGCTGTTACCAAAATGAATATTTCACTATTAGACAGAGTTGCAAATGGAGAATGGGGAAAAATATCTCAGGACACGGATCTTGAGACCTTGGTCCAAACTGCTAAAATCCAGAAAGCACTTACCTCTGCATTTTCTTCATCACTTGGAACGCTGTCAGTTGTTTCACTTTCTGTCAAACAAAATAGAAACAAAAATGAAACTCGTGCTATTCTATCTATAGTAACAAATTCCAGCTCAAGAGGTCTAATGTACATCCAACAAGTGGAAGCAAACAAAGTCAAGACAAACAAACAGAAAACAATGTAGAAGCGTGGAGATGCTGCCACAGCAGGGCTAGACAGCACAGTTGCCTTGAACAACTGGGGTAAATTCACATGGTTATCACCATTAACATGACTATATCTTGGAAAAGACAGCAATGGAGAGGGAAGAAGTAGATTTGTGCTTTCTGGGCAGAATCTCCAGCAAGCAGGGGATGCCCCCTCTCTCTTGCCCCTCTATGGCCACTCCAGGCCCTGCAATGGACAAAGTTCTGTCCATATCTTTATCTCTCTGCAAAATCAGCATCAACTCCATCCTAGAGGAGATAAATGTGGGTTTGTTTCATGAACTGTTATCTCAGCCTGCTACCTCCAGGGCTTGTTGTCACTTCTGGGGCTTTATTACTGTTGATATACTCTTGGTACAGTTGGTATAGTTTTGATTTTGCTGCCACTCCCCAGCCTATTTCTCAGCCCTTCACCCACCACTTGAGCAAGTGGCAATACTACAGTCTCCAGCCCCATCACCTCCCCCCTCTGCACATGGCCTCCCTCACCCTCATCACTTCAATCAGAGCACAAATACAGGGGCACAGTTCCAATGGGACAGCCACCCTCCTGCAGCTGCATCCCTCCCTTGCAGAAGCCCCTGAAATCCAGAAATTTTTACTGTACTTTCAAGCCTACATGTGTCTGAAGGCAGGTCTCCTACTGTCTGAGGGTCAGGCTCCTGACCCATGGGTGGTTGAGACTGCTGTGCACAGATACATCTGAGACAGGGCACAAACCCCTCTTTTCAGTCTGCATTGATGGCTGCTGCCTTCAGCTCAGCCACTATTGCCCAGACTAGTCCAGTGGAGGCCTGAATTGCAGGTTCCCTTCAGCTTGTGGGGTTTTGAACTGCTGTATCCTGTTTCCTAGGAGGATAAACCCTAGCATCTATTAGGATACCAACACTCCAACCCCCACAGCAGGGCTGCACAGATAGAGCTCATCCACAAGGAGCACAGAAATCACACAATTCAGGAAGTGATGTGATGAATTATCCTAACAGGCAAGAAAGCTCTGAAGCCCCTATTTTTGTTCTCAGTTCTGTTTTATGCATTTTAGTCCATGCAAACTGCTTTGCACAGCCCTTGAAACCCTGCCTTCCCAGAGAACAACTTCATGCTCTACTGGACATAACACAAGTGCTAAAAGAGCATGGATCATGCCTAGTGGATCACGCCCCTGCACACCTTCAGGCAGACTGGCAGTACCTTGCCATTTTCTCAAGGCTTGGCTAAACATTAGGTTTAGGCAGAAGGCTGTAAACCAATGGGCTGAATCGCTCTTTCAGAACCCAGGATCTAAACTACACTCACAGTCCTTCTACTCCAGCCCAGCTACTCCAGACTGCTACTTCCAAAGCCAGCACCTCTCCTGTGCCCGGGTTTCCACCTCAGTGTGCAGTAAGCAGAGGAACAGTCCAAAACATTAAATCTAACTGCAATGCCCTGTGAAGTTAATGCACTGCGGGGCTTCTAATTCACTGACCCAGGCAGAGAAAGATGTGCCAATGTGACTAAGCTGGCTAATTAAGCCATACCGGGGGGAGGAGAGAAAAAAATTAATTCACACAAAGGAGAAATGGCCCTAAAGATAGAATCAATAGATGGAATCCACACAGAGACAAGTAACAGATATTCCATGACATGAAGAAGCATGTTGCAACAAAAACAGAGTGATGCAGCTGAAAAGGAATCCATCCTTGGTGTTTATACATAACAAAATGCTGAGCAAGAGATAGCACAACACTTAGCAAAGCCAGGGAAACTGGCCACTCAGGCATGGAAAGTTAGAGAGGTTATTTCTTTCAAGAAGTGTATTTGAAGCAGTATCAAACACAACAGGTGGCTGACAACAGCCTGAATACTAATAAACAATGTATTTCATAGACATCAGTGGAAACAAGAAAAAACTCACACGGTCTACTCACATCATTTGCCTGAGTAACCTCAGAAAGGAACCAGGGGTGTTTTGAAATAAACCAGATTTATGTAGGACAGCTGATATATCTGCCTACTTTTTTTGGTTGTTTTAGAAGAGCTCAACTAACTGTTCCTGCACAGCTGTTATGGTCATACTCTTTCCTGCCATTCAGCCAGTAGCACCTGACAGAGCAAACCCACAAGCACAGGTCCAAGGTTCCTGTGGTTCTATACAGGTCTGTGTGGAGCAAGACAAAGCAGAAATAGTCACAAGAATGTCCTAGAAATTTCAGGGTTCTAGCACACAGACTGCTGTCCTCACTCTGGCCTCAAGGGCAAATACATCTTTAAAAAATAAAAAGCAGTTCACAGAACAGTTCAGGCTAGAAGAGACCTCAGGAGGTCTACAGCCCAACCTGTTGCTCAAAGCAGGGCCAGCTAAAGGACTAGATAGGGTTGCTTGGGGCCTTATCCCTTCAGGTCTTGAAAACTTCTGAGGATGGAGGTAGCATAATCTTTCTGAGTATCCTGCTCCACTGCCTGACTGTCCTTGTGATGAAACAGGTGATAATTTTTCTTATATCCAGCTGGACCAAGTTTTCTCATTTCAATTTAGCCTGCTGTTTTTCATCCTCCTACCATGCACTGCTGTGAAGAGCCTGGCTCTGCCTTCTCAGGAACATCTCTGCAGTAGAGGCAGCTGCTCTGAAGTCTTCAAAACCATCTCTTCTCCAGGCTGAACAACCCTCAGTCCTTCTACCTTCTCACAGAGTGAGAGCCCATACCCTGCATAGCCCTTCTCTGCACTTGCTCCAGTTTGTTTCTTGTACTGGGGAGCTCAAGTCTGGATGCAGTACTTTCAAAGTAGTGCAACTAGTGCTGAGTAGAGGAGGATAATCACTTCCCTAGATCTACTGGCCATGTTCCTGAAAACTGGTGGCCTTCTCCACGACTGAGGTGCTCTGGGGTCTCACGCTCAGCTCACTGCCTACCCACATTTCTGCAGAGCTGCTCTTCATACCATAAGCCCCAGCTGCTACTGCTGCAAAGAGCTCCTCCTTCCTACGCACAGGACTTCACATGTGCCCTTGCTAAATTTCATAAGGTTCCTGCTGACCCATTCCTGCAATATCTCCAGGACTCTCTGGATGATGGCTCTGCCCTCCAACATATTGACTGGTATGTCCTATTCGGTGTTATCTATAAATTTCACAAACATGTCTCCAACATATCTTCTGCTCATTGATATATTACATAAGACTTGTCCTAGGACAGATCCTTGCAGTACTCCACCTCTTACTGGCCTCTAACTGCAGTAGCCAGGATCATCAAGAGCTGCCTTGAGATGCACTCAAAAGCATGCCAGTGGCATGAAATTCTGTTATCTGAGTTTTGGGCTAGCAGGTCTGGGTATAAGTTAGGACAGCTGAAGGCCACCAAGGTACTAAGACAGTGTAAGGGGACAGCAGAAGTACTTCAATCATCCTTTGTTTTCCTTATGCAGGCTGGTTGCAATGACCTTAGGGCAGGTAGGTCATGATTTGCTCATGTCAAGGTGGTCTCCAGACCACCCTTCTCTATCATTCCAGTCAAGAAATCACCGTGACTTCCAGACCAAGACAGTGACTTCTGTTTGCATTTCAAGAATATACATCCTGCAGCTGAAGTTAAAAGATTGCATCATTGTCATGTTCATGTAGATGGAGAAGTTTCCCAAGACACATTTGTAAAGAGGAAAAATATTTCAAAGGCCCTTGTCACCTGGCTGCTAATAAATTTAAGCACTCTCATATCTCCCTGCCTTATGCTTTGCAAAGGTCTTCTAAATGCTTTGGTCATTGAAGACTAAACACATGGGGAAGCATAATCAGTTATCAACATGTGTGAGACTAACAGTGGAGATTATTCAAAAGAACATCATACTATTCACTTGGTCCCAAAGATAAAAATTACTAAATACATACTTCATAAAAATGTGTCTGGAAGTAATTTCAGCCTAATAAGTCAAAGGCAAAACCATGTGTAAAATAATAAAAAGTATGGAGAACAATTTATACTTAAATTTGCCTTAAAAGATAATATTTGTGTTTCTACCCAGTCTCCCAAGGCTTGCAAATTAGCACCATGTTAAAACAGAACGGACAGGTTGGATCTGAAACTTTTTCTGCTTTCAAATGTGGCTTTGTGGCTTTGTCCTGCTTCCTATGAAATAAGGCTTATGTGATTGTGGGGACTCTATATAGCATGTCCACACATACATGTGTGTCAGTTCTCCCCTGAAAACTTCTGAACACATTGTCAGACTTGGATAAGGGATAAATGAGTGCCAAAGACTCTTAACTTCCTAACAGTTATATGAAAATAAGAGGCCAGATGAAAAGAGAAACCATAACCACTCTCACTGGGGGTACGGGGAAGCCTGTTATCTCATCCTCTTTTTAAGTATCAGAGAGTCCAGATGGGAGGCAGACGTTGGAAGTCAGACGTCCACAGCTCTGCTGCTTGCAAGATCACTTGTTATCAGTCACTATATGGCTGTTCTAGTCTGCAGCAAGGCAGATCCACTACCCTCAGCTCCATATCTGCATATGCACCATTAGTGCAGCCCTTAGCACTGCACACTGTGCTAGACACTGAGTAAACACAGAGCAAAAAAGACCTTTAATCTTTAGTAAGGCAGAGGGCATGTAATTTGTACCACTGAAAATCCCCCTCTAAAAGACCTCTGCATGATATCTAAAAAAGTTCTTTTTCCATTACTCATAGGCTAAAATCTGCAGCTCACATTTCTAAACTCAGATCTGTCAAGTTGTTTCCCAAGGTGTAAAGAGCAGAGGACTGTGCATTTTTGAGTTTCATTAACAATTCAGAAGGCAAATGAGTACACATTTCTGAATCTTTGTTAGCTACCCTGGAAGAGGCCTCTTTCCCCCAATGTCTTCTAAACATTCCAGTAAAAGGAGTGTAAAGAAATGCCAAGTTGCTTACCTGCATAGGATGAGACAGGGGAGATCTGTAGAGGGTACAGCTGGCTCATGCTGAGGGGCTGTTCATCACTTTCTGTTGTCACCTCTACTACCTGACAAACATCAGGAGGGTTGGCAACTATCACCTGCTCCTCACTGCTGCCATCAAGGTGTGGCTGTCCTACAACTTGGGGTTAGAAACAAAAAAAATTGATTACTGATAACATCTCCACCCTGCTGGATCTCTAACAGCCTGTCCTTGTAGCCTGCTTGGTATCTGACTGAGTTTTCAGCACTTTTCTCCATGCCCACCACCAGCTTTCAGCGGATATAAGTTTCAGTGGGAGTTCTAAAGGAAATCTGTGATCCTCAATGAGCAAGCTGCCAACATCTCATGGCCTCTGAATGCTCTCATGTAAACTATACAGCTGAAGACCAGACCTGGCATGCAAAAACCTGGCCATGGGGTCAAGCAAAACATTGTGGGACTCTGATGTACATAGAACATGAATCTATGAAAAATTTCCGCTCCAGTTAGATGCCTGTTCTCACTGAACCTTGCAATGCCATTGATGGTACACAGAAAATCACAGTTGTACCTGTAATCCCCATGGTCTATGACAGAAAGCTACAGTTTGATTAGCTATTAACAGAGGGATTTCCTATTACCCTAGGCACATGATATTTAATACCAAAAGAGCACATGAAATTTAATATCAAAGGAGTGATACTTATTTCTACAAAGTGAAGCAACCATGGATGCTTTCCAAGTGTCCTGAAATGCTTTGCAGACATTAGTTTTTCTACACAACAACCTTTTGAAAAAGGTTGACAAACCAAGGCACCAAGAATTTATTGAGCAAAGCAAGAGTATGGTGAAAGCCAGAATCTCACTTCCCTGAAGCTGCTTGACAGAATTTCCTCTGTCTTGTACAACTGCTCCTTTAATCCCAGCAGTATGAACACATGACAAATGCATTAATCCAGCACAGAACTGAAAGCCATGAGTTAGATCAGAAGAATTCACAGGGATGGAGCCAACTCAGAGGATGGCTAACTTGAAACCATGGTTATCCATGAGAAAGACTATAGATATTCTTTCACTGAACATAAAGCTTCAAAAAGAACATAAGGCTAAATTCTATACAAACACAATGCTGTGTTGTTCAAACAGTCCATTTTTTTCTTGACTCATGAGAGGAAAAACATGTAGGCAATGAAATACAATATATCTTGCAATTCTTCTGTTAAGTAACCCAAGTATACTAATTATTAAATTTGAAAAAGTCAAAAGATAGCATCTATTCCTGCACAAATTAAGATAAATAAACATGAATGCACATGTTTATACATACAATCCACTCTTGCATTCTATCTTTAGATAGGGCTTTTTGAAAAAGTAAAGGGACAGGTATTTTTCCCAGGGAAAAGCTGCCTATTATTTTGCTTTATGAAGTGCCAGGTAACCACTGAAAATCTCCAAAACTTAGATGTGTATTTTAAGAAACAATGCCAGCATAAAGAAAATTACATAATATTGGATAGACTTTTTGAAGTTGAGTCACTACAATTACTACAATTATATTTCAAATATTTTGTTTCTCCTTTATTTCACCTTTCCTGGTTCTGAAACAACCAGCTTTTTATTGAGTGTGGTGGAGTGGTAAAAGAGCACACACAGTTAATTTTTTATCTGGGAGAGACCAATATTGTGCAACCCACTCAGGGTATGAGCAGGCCATCTGCACTGTTTTATCTTTTTCCTCAATACCTGACAAACTCTTACCCACCCTGAGAGATAAAATGTACAGCAAAAACTACTGCTCACTTGGGCAATATGCCACAGCTTCCAGTGAGCTGCACGTATGTCAGAAACACTGCAGGTGCTGTTTGTCTTCCATCCCCTTCAGCTGATTTCCCACCTTTCTGCAGAACAATTCTAATTTACCTTTTCCTCCCTGTTTACATTAAAATCCTTTCTACAGTCATAAATAACCTCTTCTTTCTCCAGTCTGGATAGGCAGCACACCTCACATCTCAATAGTTAAACAACACTGGATGACAGTTCCCTACCCAACCCTCCGTCAGTGAACAGGAAGCACTAATAGCACTACCGTGCTACTTCTTCAAGTTACAATAGTAGGAGCAACAAGCATGTTCTAACACTCCTACAAAGCAACAGCTGATTAAATGAACTGCCATAAAGAGAGCAAAACTACTCACAAACTCCTCAGCCACACAAGTACGTCAGGGGAATGACTATGCAAAGCCCTGTGACCTAAGAAATGGGGATCAAAAATAGTCACTGCACATGATTTCTGCCATCTTTCCAAGCAGAATACTAACATATTTGTCATATTTAAAAGTGGAATTCTAGACAAAATGGTATGTGGGTCATATTACTAGGAGTTCTTGCTGCAATGACAACCTCAACCAAAAAAGAGCTGTCAAAGCCCAATCCAATTATTCTACTGAGGACCAATTATTCACATGCTGAGATGACAGCTAATTTCTAATGTTCTGGTTTCTAAATGCAGTCTTCGATGATCCTTTTTGTTAGCTCAGTGATGTTAAAAACTATCTGTGCTACTGAGGTGCCAGTAAAAAGAACCAATTTTCTGCATTTTGTCTGCTGGTTTGAACTCCCAAATAAAATGGCATTCTATACAAACCTTTGCGTTAAGCAATGGGAAGCTGCCATCTGACTCCCACATGACACTGGCTACAGTCTCCTCATGGCTGAGAACTACCCTATGGAATAAGTTCACATCATGAAAAGCCAACTAAGAGTGCCTGTAAGTGCTTTACTGTCAAGGGAACACCACACTGCCACAGTACTGCTCACTGTCTCTGCAAGGTGGTGGGGCTGATCTGCAACCACAATCTTGCATAGCCTGGGCCACTGAAAAATGGGTCTACCTGACTGCAACTGTGGCATTCCTTGAAGTGCAAAATGCTGATAGAAAGATAAATCTGGCAGACCAAAAGGGTTTTTGAAGTCATCTGTGTGCTTAGTGTGTAAAAAGAGCATAGGAGTACTTACCTACAAAGTTCACTGTACTGTCAACTTCATTTTTTATACTGGAGGAAAGGAAATAGTCAGAAGTGACATCATTTAGCCCATTAATCCCAAAAGATGATTCAACTGGCTCTTGCTAGAATGAAAACAGTACAGTTGGGTCAGGATTGCTTTATTTTAGGAGACAGTTCATCTCTTTTTTCTGAGATGGTAATAAATCCCATCACTTCTGCCTCCCATATACCCCCTGCTCTCTGCAAGACACTGTCTTAGAATGAATATTTCCCTGAGGAGAAGCAAGAGACTACTTCATTTCCAAATCTTGTGCTTTGAAATGAAAGCTGTTTTTAATTTTCAAATTTAGAGTAAACCTTCTGAGAACAAGGAAGTAGTAAGCTATTTACTACAAGAGATTAACATTTGAAACAAACAAGGAAGAAACACTGCTTTTAAATGGTACTCTATTTAATATTCATCCTCAGTCCCTTCCAAATATGCTCTATCTCTTTGCATTCTCTGAAAGCAAGCCTTCGTTTCTGTACAGCAATTACTAAATTCTAGCCTTAATTTTTCTGTACAACAAGCCTTAAAGCAAACCAAAGTGTTTACACTAAATACAGCCTTTTAGATCACATCATAAACATTACCACAGGGCAATAGCACTGGGAAAACACCACCTGTTCTACACAGACTGAGCTTTCCACAAAATGCATCTCTGCAAGCCTGGTACACTTGAGTGGGAATCTAAAAAAATCCCTTCAGAGTAGACACCAAAAAAAAAAAATTCCATTAACTCAGGATTTCTTTAAAAGGATTATTCTACACGTGCAACTTCCTGCTATTGACTCTCTCACAGGTTTACTGGTTACAATGTCTAAAGTCTTTTGTTCTTACTCTGCCAGCCCTGCAAGGCTGCAAGTTCTCTCCTGCTTGCTGAGCCAGAGACACCCGCAGAGAGGTGCAGAGCTGTCTATGCCGTGCTCATTTTCACTGCTCTGAAGCATTTCATCAAAGGCAGGGCAAAGGTGACCCTCAGGACCTGCCATGCCAGTCTGTCCCAGTACTAATCATATGAACTGTTTTCTTTGGGACAAAATGCTGGGGGCACTGTGACAGGTTTTATCTGGATGTCACATGCTGTGATTGTGATCTACTCAAAAAGAGCTGTCACTTCAACACAAGCACCTTCCCAGCCATTAAAGCAAGGCAAACATGCACCTTGTCCCAACGTTCCTCAGCACATCAGAAGGGTGCAAAGTGTTAATGGCAACTAGGTCTTTGATGAGCTGCACCAGTTGTGCTGGCCCACAGGTCAAAGACTTGGAGAGCTGGAAAAGATAAAATTAGCTGCTATTGATCCATTGAGGATCATGACTGCAGAGATAGGTTAGGGCTGCACACTGGAGCCATGAGTATCTGGTGTTGTGCAACACAGCAAACATAGCAGCCCCCATGGAAACCCTGTGAATGCAGCACTTGCTCAACTCTACTGAGGCTTGATTACAGAGAAGTTTATTTAGTAGCCCCTTTCAAGCTCCAGAAACAAATATGCATTTTAGAACTCAGGTGATGGAGCCAGATCCACAAAGATACTTGGATACTGGCACAGTTGTTGTTAAATCACCTAAATTTTCAGTGTCCAGATGTCTAGCCTAAGCTAAATACATGGGGAAAGCTGTCACTAAGATTTTTAAAATGTCTCTCAATGTGGAGCTGCATGATCAAAAGGATATATCTAGGATAATGTAGAAATTAAGCCTCAGTTCAGTCCTTTGTTTCAAAAGAAAGAGACTGGTTTTGTCTGGGCTGCTCTGACATTTCCATTTCCTTCCCATTATTGAGAATTCATTTTTTAATGAGTTTAATGAATTATAATTACAGACTCTGTTTTGCCCAAAAGCCCAGTGATAGGAGACCTATCTGTGAGATGGGAGACTTGCTTGCACCTTAGGTATCACAGGTAGTAGGGGTATGTGCTGACACACTGCTCTGCTCTGATCCAAGCAGCTTTACTGGCTCCCTCTGAACATCAGCTACCATCAGAGCCACTTTCTAACAAGCACACGTGGCTGTAAGATCCCAACAGGATAGTTAAAATGTGGTTCCTTTAAGACAATTTAAAAGTCATAGCATTCTGACAGCTAACTCCACAAGTCACAACTGCTGGGGCTGCACCTGCCTTCCAAACCCAATTTCAGTGGAGGACTTTTTCTCATATTTCTGGGTTCACCTGGCCCAGAGAACCTCCTGGCCAGGGGCTGCAGAGTCTGAACCCAGGCATGGGTGGCACAGCCCTTCCAAGTAAGCAGCAGGGGACCAAGCTGCCCTTCCACTGTAACACAGCTGCTACACATAGCCCAAGGACACCAATTCTACTGAAAGCTGAGAGTCTGAAATCTCTGAGATTTGCCTTTTCCTTTTTTTTTAATTGAAGGTGGACTAAATCCCGCTAGTGTGTAATACTGACCACCTTGCAGAGGCCCTTGGCAGAGGTGTGAAAGCTAGGAACCACCGTGCTCCATAGGGACAGTAGACATCAGTCTGGGTCCATGTTCTGAACAAGGAGAAATCTCAGGCTGCGACTGAGGAGCTTTAGAGCTGAGGCCTTCTAATTGACAGAACATGAGCACAAGGTGCAGCTCTGACCCTTGCCTTTATGAAAATGAATTTCCAATGCCTTACACATGGAAATTAATTGCTCCAAAAGGTAGCTCTATTGTTCAAAAGCATTCCTTCCATAATTACTGTATTTCTCCTTACAGAGACAAACAAACTTCAAATGGATTGCTGAGACTGCCAGTTTTCCAACCTCCCGGCATTGTAACACAAGGGCTGTGTCCACTGATGACGTAAGTCACGGCTTTAACAGCCTTCACATTTCACAAAAACCAACCCCAAACATCCTGAGTAACTGTAGTTACTTAACTAAACCACAGGCATTTGCAAGTACCCACCACAATACACTGCAGGGGTTATTAAAAAATATTTGCAACAGATTTTGTTCACAAGCTCTTGCACTATTAAACAACCACTTCTTACCTTAATTTGTTTGAATTTGTCATCCTTCTCAGACTTCATCTTTTTTCCTGCAACAGAAGGAAGATTTCATAAAGTCCTGTGCACCATGAGTTATCCTTCACATTTTCTATATTCACCAACAAATAGCCACAAAATGTGCCTCAAAATGGCACGACTTCTTAGTAAAGGGAGAACACATTTTGCTTAATTTTATCCTTCCCTCAAGGCCTGGTCAGCCAAAAATTCACCTTGAATGCTCTGGCTCTGTATTTCCTTTTCAAAAGGCTGCAAAAGAAAACCTCTGTGGGACCAAGGAAAGCAACTGCAGTCAAAAAATTAAAGTGAAAAATATGGAAGAATGACAAATTAAAAAACCAGGCCTGTTACAAAAAAGGAAGGGAGAGAAAAATACTCTTATAGGGAAGAAAAATCAAAATATATGTCTCATCACATTTCTAACATTTTCACTGTAGCTACAGGAAAAGGGAGATGGTTAATTGATTTAATATGAAAAGAGGTCACAATAAACTTCAACCAATATTTTTGTAAATAGTTACAACCTGGTAGGGAAACACATGTCACAATTCATGCAAAAGTGGTTTATGCTGTCATTCTGGACTTGAGAATCCAGAAAACCACACAGCATGTGACCCTCCCAAAATGTCACGTGTCTTGGCAGACCCCAGTGTTGCTGTCCCTGTTCTGACCTGATGTGGAAGCTCAGACTTGCAAGCTCAGCTCTACCCCACTGTTAGCACAGACATGTCCCAGGAGTTTCTCCCATCTCTACCACATGACACCACTGAAAGTTAGTAATGTTTGCAGCCAAAGTCTTTTGCTCCCACACATAAGTTTAGCCACATGCCACAAAAAAAGGCCATGTGAAAATATACATGAGGCCCAAACTATGTCAGAGTTTTATGGTAACTGGACTTTCTGCAGAATCTTCTTCTGCTACAGCCCCCATTCCCAGAATCTCAGCTTTAAAGATGAACTTTTGTAGTTCCTACATGAATCTACTACCATGGGATGTGTTATGGTCTGAAGGAATGTGCCTAAATATACAAAATACACTATTGACAAGAGACTGGAAACAGTTTCAAAACAAACATTCTACCTTTTGCACACTGATCTCCCTTTTACAGCATGATTCTGCCCCAAAAATGCCATGGTTCATTATTTCCAGTCACACTGACCTTAAACTGAAGATTTTCCTTTCACTTCTCAATCTAAGAAAATAGCAAACTGAGCTACAGGTGAACTGAATTGGATTTTAGAGGAACACAGTGTGTTTGGTCTGCAGGTTATCTTTTCATCCAAAATCCTAGACAATATAGGATACCAGAGGACTAAGGAAACCATTGTTCTACTGCATAAACCAGTAAGGAAGCCATAAGAAAGCTAATGAGCCATAAATAAACTAATGTTTCTACTTCAAAAGAAACCAGATACTCATGAGATTGACCTGGTGGTTAGGTCCCGCCTTGCAGGCAGGAGATTTAATACCTAAATTTGGGGATTCAGACAGTTTCCCATTTCACCATTATCATGAGCTGGAGGCTGGTTTTTCATGGTCTTTGTAACTAACAATGTGGTTTCATGATTTAATCTTCTGGGCAGAGTGTACTGCTCTCACTCAGCTCAAGATAAAGCCAGTTTAATTGTACCCTTGCCTGAAAAAAAATACCAAAATGTCTGCCACCATATTCTGAATGACCCCTACTGAGTTAAATGCATTGACCTCTAACAGCCCCTAATCATATTCCTCTGCTGAAGGAGACCTGGGGCTAGGTTCTGAACACAACTCCATCAGCTTAAACAGACACATATCCACAACTAGGGGGTATCACATCTCAGTGATCCTCTCTTCTGAATGTAGCTCATTTTTCATATAGCTGTTCCTAAGTTCCAGTCACTTCCCAGCCCACCAGGGCACCATGTGCAGCTTGCACTGGTGGCCTATTGCATACTAAGCTCCCTGCAGTAGGTGTTTTTCTAAACACAATGCCCTCAACAGAATTTCATGTTGACAAGCTCTCCCCTCTACCTTTTTTGGAAGGTCTTTCAGATAACGGCAGCATCCGGTACACCCTGAAGGCATTGTTTCCTTTCTTTATACTTTTGTCCTTCACTTCTTCTATGTCAGGCAGGGAGTTCATAGCACAACGGAAGTTTGCCTTCCATGTCTTTGGATCAGGTTTATCTACTCCTGACTGGTATTTTCCTAAGCAAGAAAAGAAAGTTAGGCACACAGGATATGTGATTGAAAACCTATGGCAAATTAATAACAGTGTAGGTTAGCTTCAAGGTATCAGCCTTTGGTTCCCATGACAAGCATTCAAACAATAGCTGAGGTTGCAAGAGAGTGCTGTAATCTCATTCTCATGCACATTTCTAGAACTGATGATGAACAGCTTGTGCTCAAGAAAGACCCATGGCACTGCAGATCAGATGTGACTCCATAACAACACAAAAAGGCTTGCACAGCATTTACCTTTATTATGTCTGGCTCAAATCCATAGAAAGGCATAAGAAGCCTAAGGGCCTATGTCTACAAAGTGCTGACTGTGTTTTACTCCTGACAGTTTTGAACCCAATGTTGTTAACATTTAAATCAATTAAATTTTACTGTGTTCCTCAATGCAAATGAGTTACGGCACTTCAATAAATCTGGAGAGTACCGTAGGCCTTGAAAAAAGCACTTAGCCTCCCACAAATCTGGAAAGTTAAATTTACTCTCTGTGTTAGTAAAAGCAAAGACAAGAAAGAATGAAAATGTAACTTTAAAAGGGAAAACAATGTGAAAATCTGTCCTGCAGAAAGAGAATTCCAATACCTGTGTGAATTGCCCAGTTTCTAAATAAGGGAGCATCTTTTTCAACATCCCACCCATGTCTTGCGGCATGCATCCAGGGAATCTGAAAAATCTTCTTCTCCTGGAAGGGAAAACAAACAGGAAATGCCAACACTGATAGACTTGAGGGATCTTCAGATGACTTTAAGTCATTCATTTACAAGCACAGTTTCAGCATCTCCAAGTGTTTTGCTCCTTTCTAGCCCAGTGTCACTGTCACTGAAATCAACAGGAAAACATCCACTGGCGTCACCATAAGCAGAACACAGTCCAAGTGTATGAAATATTCAGAAGCCACTTCATGGAAGATGAGACTGGCAGCTTTCCAAGCTGACACATGGAAAAAACATGCAGTACTACACATTTCTAAACTTTCAGACAAAGGGTAGTTTTGTCAGCACAGACACTTTTATGACTAGGAAAAATACATGTGAAACTGAACAACCATAGGAACTGAGCAAAACCAAGGGATTTAGAATTCAGCCAGTAAATACTAGCATGGCGCAGAAAAGAGCTCTTGTAAATTTGTATGCCAAGCAAATGGACATATGAATATATCAACTGTAGACAACTCTCTAGTGGGGATAAAAACACCAGACACTCATGTGAACAAATGTATTGAAGATACCTGAACACATTTTAGTTCAGAAACTTTAGATCAAAGAGAAGTGCACTTCAAGAAAGGCAAAGGATGGCTTTTTAAATTTTTTTAACACAGTTAAATCAGGATGCGCCTTACATGGTGTCAGTATAAACTGATTTCCCAAGGGACCACGGAAGATCCCTGATATCTATTAAAGATGGTAGTTTTAGGATATAGCTCCCGCTCTGTGGGCCCAATGGCTTTCAGAGCTTGACCAACGTGTTTCCTACATTCCTTCCACAAGCACTTAGCACACAGGATACTGGGCCAAAAGGATGCTGGGTCAGATGTGCTTTTATGTCATACAACACAGTAATGAATTCCTTTGTTCTGGCCTACAGGGCTGCTTCAGAACTCTTCATGCTCTTTTCTGCAGAGCCATACAAATGAAGCTTGTTCCACAACACTTGTTTTTTCTCCCCTGTTGGGAAAACTCCTGATCTGGCTTCATGTGCAGACATCTTGCACTATAAACTCTGCCACTGTAGGTTTAGATCCACTTACCAGTCTATGAAGAGAAAAGTACTTCCAGGTCAAAATGTACCCTCCTCTTGCAGCAGCCACCTGAGCTATGCTGCCTGAATTTCATCCTTAAAGACCCTGTTTCTCTGCTGACTACAAATAACTCTAGATAGGCAGCTCTCATTTAAATGACTGCATTGTCATCTGATCAGGTGATCTTTCACCTTTCCCCAACAACCACTTTTCTTCCCTGTCTATCTGGTTAATATTTCACTCATGCCAAGGTTAGGTCTATTTCCCTTCCTTCCCATGTGATCTTTTCTTCTTCTGAGCCTGTGTTTTGTCCTTCAATCCTTGTCTTTAATCCTTTCTGTCACATTCACTTGTTCGGAATTGCATTCTTCCCTACTCGCTTGGCTTCATCTTTAATTTGGTGAAAGCACTGATTTAACATGTTCCTCATTCCCCTCAAGTCCTCACATTCTCAATCTTCCTCTTAATGTAGTTCCATCACTTCTCTCAAGTGTCTTTTGCCTCATTACTCTTCCCTCTACATATAAGTAAATGATGGACAGAGATACCTCTTTTCCCAATTCAATGAAGTCCAAAGAAAGCCTCAAGCCCACTATTTGTGGTCCACAAAACTAGTGTATTCATCAGAGCTATAATAAGCTTCCCTGCCTTACTCTTCTATAGACTATAATAAGCATGGGAAGAAAAAAATCATGCTTCCATTGAAAATAGTTTCTATCAATGAGAAATTTAAGAATAGACTAGATTAAAATAGACCATATGATAATTCAAAACCTAGCAGACTGAACAAGACTCCAGACATAGTATCCTGTCATCATCAGCTGTACTCACTGCTTCAAAAGAAGGTGCAAGGACACTCAACAGCAGTCTAAGTGGTCATTACAGTCCTTCTGTTCATTACAGAAAGTTCTTCCCAATCCCATATGTCTTGAAGCACAGGAATTACACCAAATTACAACACAAACAACTAAATCACAGAAGCCATGTGTATTATGATTTTATAATACATATATAAATTTACACACCTATACAGAAACTACAGATTTTCTAATTGGCTATCAAATATCTAATCTTTCCTGAAATCCTGCAAAGACTGCTGATTACATCAATACCATGCAGTTGAGTGTTCTGCTGTAGTTTACCTGGATACTTTCTATTGAAACACTAATTCTTTATTTCACACATTATCAAACATTACCTATATCCTTTTTCAGTCAGTGCTGCCTCATAATGACCTTAACAAGAAAGGGCTCATCAGTGCTTTCTCTCAGACTTGGAAAACCATGTGCTGACTGGTACAGTGTTCCATCCCTGGACTTTTGTGTAGGAGTCTTGTGTTTCTCTTAAAAGATTAGCCTCACCTAAAGTCACAAGCAAAACTCACAAAAAATTTGCAGTGTAACAGGAGTTGCTACCAAACTCCAGTGGGAACACCAGAAGGGAAAAGCTGTGACATTCTTAGAAATAAGTATGAAAAGGAAAGTAGATCAAATCTCAGCTGGTTAGAGCATGGTGCTACTAACACCAAGGTTGTGTTTTCAATCCTGCACAGGCCATTCACTTCAGAGTTAGACTTGATGATCCTTGTGGGTCCCTTCCAGCTCAGAATATTCTGTGATCTGTGACCGCTTGGAACTCTAGCACCACAAAATGCTAGGAGCAAGTGCTTGAGCATGACACCACATACTAGCTACAAAGTCACAGGACAAATCTTAAATAGCAGCATCCACCTCCAAGGTAATACTCCAAGCATCCATCAAAGCAGCAGGTTGCCTCTCTGTTACAGCTACTTGGAATGTTTCCACTCTAATTTCGTTTTCCAGATCCATAAGGAACACTGATCTCTCATAATCCCCCTCCTCACATCACCTCTACTGAACTATGTCCTTTCCTTAATACCTCCCAATTTTGTATCTCTGGGAAGGCAAAGAAATTCCCTTCCTCCTTCATGCCACCCAGCAGGATAACATTTTCACCAGAGAGGTACACAAGTATTTATTTTTTAAGCCCTAATAAGGAGGGGTTTGTTCTGTAGGTATAATGATGAACTGACAGTAGGGGAAGAATTATGTGTCAGCTGTACCTGATTTGCATTTCTAAATGAGAGAGGTTTAATTCTTTCCTCAGTTCGGAAAAAATCCCCAAGAACAGACAGCCAACGACAACCCAGAATGGTAATAATTTCTTTCATATTTAAATCTTACTTCATTAAAAGCTGTAAACACACACTAGTTTCATTCTCTTGATAATCTGACACACCTTCTTTTCTAAACTGTGAACTGTGCTTTAACAATCTCTGATTACAATATATAAGTCTCAAAACTCTAGAGCCTCCCAAGTTGATTCTGTAGGTGTAGAACAGGCTGTGATACACATGATACTTTATCATTGATTCCATACATGGTTTTGTTTATAGTGAAAATTTACAGTAAAAATAGAAATATTTTTGGTTTAATGATCCATTGTTGGAATGAATGTTTAAACATTTTTAAACAGAAATGCTCAGAAGTGCAATTATCTTGTTGAGCATAATAAAGGCAATCCAGACTGATGCCAAATCAGCGGGCAGAGGTGGGGAATCAGAGTTTAATAAACCTCAAGGCAGAGAAATTATTTCAGGATTAGGCAGGAACGCCCAGCAAAGGACAGCAGATATGGACTGTCAGCAGGTAACCTGACACCAAAATAGAGATATTCAAGGAGAGGGACCTGAACATGGGACTTAAATTACAAAGACAACAGTAAAAGCTGGTCTCCTCCTCTTCAGCTGTGACCACATTATGCAAGAACAAGGACCTACTCAAATTCACAGGGCAGCTACCTAGGGAATGGATAAAGCAATATTTATTTACCCAGGCACAGCATGTGAGAGTCACTGATGCAGGAAGTTCCTGAGAAACAAGACTCATAGCTGAAATTTAAAGTGCTCCTGATAATTTCATAGTCATGAGCATTTCTAGCTTTGAAAGCTGAAAAAAAGGTAGTAATTTCAATTGTCATTCTTCAACTCTAAAAATGAGCACCTGAGTACCACACCTACTACTGCTCTAGGGAGGATACCAGACTATTTGGGTTAGTGACTTAACCAGAGAGGCTGTTCCTCTGTTTCTGCACCTCATTTTGTGCATTTCCACCCATTCTGATAATAAAGCAGCCCCTGTCGCAAAAACAGCTTCATGCTTTTCAGTGTGGTGAATTACTCTCCTGTATACTGCAGAAAGCATGCAACATTTCCAGAATTTATTACTATTCAAAGTCTCAAATACACTCCTAGGTTTTCCTCAACCAATCACAATAAATTCAGATTGGGCACTGACATTTTTGAGCTCATGCTTGTGTTCTCAAAGCGTCTTGAGCACTTAGTGAGAGCTCAGGACCAGGAATATTAGGTTTGAGTCTGGCAGGTGAAAAGTATCAGAGAAGTCACCCAAGTCTGAAACAAGAAATTGTTGCTTCAACTCAGAGTCTAACACAGAACATAATCTCCTGCCTCAGGAGAACATTTTGATCACATCCCTCTGATGCTACTTGTTGAAAAATGTGTTCCAAGGTTAAAAAAAGACGCCTTAGCAGAGTCTCCAGAAACTCTCACTTCAATAACAAAGAGTTGGAAAATGCTTTCAAATGAGCCACAAATCCATCAGACCAGTGCAGGACGCTTCAGATCTGGCAGGCGAGGCTGGAGGAACAGGTTCAGCAGGAAGCATCCAACTTTGCTCTTCCTCCCCACATCACCCCTTTGAAAACCAGGAATGAGCTGATTTACCTATGCAGACCTCAGCCACTGCTATCAAGTTCCCCTTCAGCACACGCAGGCACACCCCCCCTTACCTTATTCAGCCATTTCAGCCCCGGTATTCTGTTGGAGTTGATTTGTTCTTCCAGCCAGGGCCGCATCCGCATCCTTTCGACAGGCATGGTCACCCACCTGGGAAGGAGCTGCAGGGAACAAGGGACAAGGTTACTTGTTTGCCAGGCAGCTCCTCCACCTCTGCACAGTACACTTCTTAAAGCTTTGCAGGCACTGAACAATTGTAAATATAATCATTATTTTAGATCTGCGTGCGAGCCTCCCCTAAGAGCAACTGAGATGATAAAGTCTTCTTTATGGCAGAAAATACTCTTCTGGTACACTTGGATTAGGAAAACCTTCACCTGAAGAAGACATAGGATATTGGCAAAAGCTTGTCTGCTGACACAGGTGGGATACCAGAGGTCACAAAAAACCCAATTATGCTCTTGGAGATACCTCTTTTTGGTCCACGTACCTGCATTTGCAGAAGACCTTTTTATGCCAAGAAAAACATACGTAATGAAAAAATTCACATGTAGGAGGTATCATTGTACTAGCTAAAATGATGCTCCTGCTAAGAAAAGGGCTTTCAAATGGCTGTTTCAGTCCCATGAATTTGACTAGAATGAATAAAAATACATTTTACATCACAGCAATTTAGCAGACCACTTTGGTTCTGGCTGGGTAGTTTGACCTACTCCCTTCCAGCTTTCTCTGATCAATCCAGTCACTGAATTTTTTAGCTGTTATTTTACATTTCAATGCTGTTCAGCTATGAAGTGAGTGCTTCACACACCCCTCAGCTGCACTACGCCACCTTATATTATTCAGTTAAGACTCAGATTGACTCCTTTTTCTCTCTGTCTCTCTCTCTCTCTTACACACACACACACACACACACACACAGAGAGAGACACATGACCTTGATATCACTTCCCTGTTTACAGCTGTAAATTATTGACATAAGAGTCCAAAGTCTTGAACCTGAGGCAGAAAATTTTAAAAACATTAACCTATTTCAGGCACCCTTCTGAAGGCACCAACTGGCACTAGATGCAGATTAAAGCACCACATTAAACGCCTGTTAACCAGCCTGGAACCCATCATTTCCACATTCAAGTACTTGCATTTAGGCTGCTGCTTCTCCTTGCCTTCTCTGCACCGGGCTCAGCTCCTTCCTCTCTCTTTTGCTCTTCACATCTGTGTTCTCTGCATCATTCTTAACTTCTCTACGCCACTATTCTTGTCACCTTTGATCTTAAAAATAAAAAAGAGAAAGAAAAATTTGAAAACACACAGCAATGGCACAAATGTAAATGGGTTTGTTCTCACTTCCTAAGGGAGTACAGGCATGGGACAGACTAACAATTAGGCAGTACCAAGCCCACACCCAGCACAAGAGGAAGAAAAACGTTCAAAGTTTCCTCTCATTGCTCTGAGGACATGTATTTCCTGAAACTAATAAGGAATTAAAACCTGAATGTAACAATAAGGTTCTTTGATGTGTTCAGAGAATTTACCAGCAGCCATGCTCACACTAATCTCTTAGCAAACATATTGGTATTTTGTTTACTACTGCATGGAGCTGGTCACTCATGCTTCAGCTGCAGCCTGTTGCAGTAATTACAAAGTTCTAAAATAGCTCAGAAAAGGGTTGCAACTGCCCAGCTCCCTTTTAGGTTCACTTCAGATATGAAAACCAGCCATCCCCAGGAATCCGACAGCAGCCAAACCCTCATGCATATCCCCTCTCTATGAAAAAGGCAAACAGTTTTCTGGGTGAGGGTGACACAGGTACAGCTTGGTGGCAAACAGCCAGGTGTGCCACTGCACCCCCTCCCCTTGGCACCAACAATCCTCATCCAGGTTGCTGAACGTGTACAGGAGATCTCTACCATCTTCCCCTACTGCAGTTTGAGTCAAAGCTAAAAAATGCAAATGGCAACGTACTAAAATCATAAGCAAATTTTAATTTTTCTGACAAGGAAGAAACAATTATCTGCAAGAGATGCATTTCTTTGTAAGGTATCTCTAAGTATGCACGCACTTTGAGACAATTCCTGGAAACACTGTGCATCAGATTCAACATTCAATATGAGTGTTCCCATTTAGCAGTCGAACTCATCTTGTCTTGTGGGTAATGAGCCCGTAAGACAAATTTCAAGCCTATCTGAATGAACAAATTAGACAGAAGGCAGAAAAGTCATCTTGAAAGCAGCAGCAACGAATCCCACTTGAGACAGGCAACATGGAAGAAACAGAAGCTGCCTTTGTGCAAAAGCAATACGTTTCAGGAAAGGAGAAAACTGCCAACAATCGCGACTACAAGGAAGCCAATCTTGCCCAAAATAGCAGAGTTGAGACAGCCTGTCTCTTCCCTCCCACATCCCTGGGGGCTTCCCCAGATGCTCCCCTGCAAATGCTGAGGAGAGGTGCTCATCTCCTTTTTGGCACCCTGGGATTCCTCTGGGATTAGCAACTGCAGATGTCAGCACACACCTTCACATCCATCATCCACACCAAGACAAATTAATCCATGGTAATCAGGAGAGAAGTTTGGCTTGTGAGAAGAGAGAAGTGGCTCCCAAGACTTATTCATAAGGAAGTAAATTCAAACTCAGCTAAAAATAATCCTACAATGGTGCTCATCTGGGGGGAACAGTGGGAATCTTCTGGAGTTATATTCTTCACAGAAGAGCAAGTACAACCGTGCTTCTGCTCATCAAAACACAACCCCCACCCCATGCTCCTTTAAGAGCACATGCTGCTGAAAATAAAGTTGAATGTCTTCAGAAGACACCCCCAGACATTTTTGCCTCAGGACAGCACTGACCACAATGGTGCTAAAATGTAGCAGTGTTTTTGGCAGCTGCATGTCAACAACATCCTTCTGATGAAAATACCAAGTCAACTCCACCAAGTAATTGCCTGTGGGAAATGAAGGTGCCGTATCTCCATCCAGAGCTGTGAAATGCATGATTTATTTGTACAGAAAGAAATATCAGCTTCTGCAGCGCCTTAAAAACAGCTCCTGTCTGTCCATAAATGACATGAGTGCACTCAAAGTCTTATTCCAATGGCTCCAGGTGGAAGAACCTAGTGTCCATCCATCAGTAAGTACAGACTCAATCACTTGACATTAAGAATCATTCAAGTTTGTAAAGACCTTTGAAATGCTCCAAATAGGCAGCAAAGGGATGTAAAGTTTCAGGGGTCACTGCCTAGCACCACACCAGCTTTACCATCCATCAGAATATATCAATCATAAAACAAACCTACAAAGCCAGAAACTAAGGTGAGCCCGACAAAACAGCAGGCATGCCAAGTTTCTTGCCAGCCTCTCTCCAGTGTTTACCCAGCTGAAAGAAAAAAGCAGAAACAGTTGATCCTTTTAAGGAGAACAAAACATCAACATTTATAATCTGGAGTAGGCTTATGCACCTATCTCCCACTCCTGGTCAGCCTTAATGTTGCACTTCCCCTGCACATTCATACCTAGAGAAGCTACATACAGACATTGGTATTTTTTGCACTGGGGGCAAATGAACATCTAACAGTATTTTCAGAGCTACCAAGGCATCCAGTTCCCACTGGCTTCTCTACTACCATGATCTCCTGAGCTGTGGGTACCCATCTGCCAGCCTAAGCAAACCTCTCCAGAAGCCTGATTCCTTTTGCCTGCCTGAACCTTCACACTCTGCTTAACCAGGAGAAAAACGGCTTAATGCCTGCCTTGGGTCACTTGACACCATCTTCCTCCGCCCTGCAGACACCATGGATGGAGGTAGCCAGGGAGAGGAGCAAAGGCAGCTGGGGCTGCAGAGGGAAGGAGCAGCACCAGCTCGACCAGTGGCAAAGAAGCACCTCATACTCCATCACTCCAACACCCTTCAGTCCCATCCTCATTTTGCTGCATGCTAACACTACTCTTTGCATAGGCAGCTTTCTGAAGAAGTCCAGGAATTTAGCAGGCTTACAAACAACACCTCTTTCTGCAGGGTCTTTTTCATCTGTTTGAACCTGGACCATGGCTCCCATACTGCTCAAAGGCACATGTGACAGCACAACCAAGAGAGGAAGGCACTCTGACGTAGGAGTGGGAAGGAGCAACTTGGAAGGACAGGGAGGAACCCCTTAATCTAAAACTGTTCCTGTGCTTTTAGACAGTAGCCTTAAATCTGGATAGTACTGACCCGCAGCATCTCTTTGGGGAGGACACGGGAAAATGCTTAATACTCTCAGAGACCCAACGTTGGGGTCTTTCTGGTATTATGTTGAAAATAATTCCTGTTTGTTTTTTCTTCAGGTTTATCACTGTCTGATGATGGAGGAAAGGAAAAAAAAACCACCAAGAAACACAGTCAACTGCAGATGGGACCTCAGAAAGCATTTTCCCACCCTATCTGAAAAAAGACACTCATTTAGACATTGTAAGTAGGACTGCCTGCTAGGATATCACTTTATGATTCTTAGTAAGACAGCTAGTCTTCAAAAACCCCTATTTTTAACTATGCCTCCTACAAATGTATTAAGGCTGGTAGCTCCACAAATCATTTCCCTTTTCTTGCTCTATTTTCACCACCTGTCTCAATATTAGAGGGGCCCCCCAGTCAGGGGCATTTGCTCTTTTGGGGGTGGGAGCTTAAATGTATCGATGGACATTAAGACTTCAATAAAATTATTCCCAAACCAGCGGCAAGTGGACAAGACATCAGCCCAACTCACTGAAATTTGCATGGAGGGGGAGGCCACTGGGAGCCTATGAAGAGCCATTCCCACACAAGAAGCATGGCCCATGGATGGGCTGCCACCACAGTTTATGGAGGTTTTATTTTGATCTTCTTCAAAGCTTTAATTACTGCACAATTCGTGCTAGTCCTGTGGTCAGTTCAGCCTATTTTTTGCAACTAGAAACTTCAAGAACATGGTGAAGGCTACTCCCCAACAAGCTATAAACCGGTTGCAATCTGCATATACACATATTTTCACTGTGTAATATTTGATAAAGAGCTTGTAGTCCTCTCTACTCTCCGCTAGAACATTCTAGTAAGTCTGACTTGTTTTTTCCTTGACAGAGATAACACTCCTGCCATATAGAAAGTGTAACCTTTGAGAATGAAGAGCTCTTCACTAGAATTACAGCTGCTGTAGACAGAAAGTGAAAGCAATGTCATGGCAGGCATTACATGTGAGCAGTACACAATGTTCTCTTTCCTTCAGTTTCATTCTGGCAGCACCTGGATAACTGAAAAGGCACAAAGGTTATCCCAAAAACACAAACTACTCTATGCCTGTGGGTACTTTCTTAAAGGTATATTAAAAAAAAAAAAAAAAAAAAAGCTGGAAAAGCAGTTCTTCTTTCCCTATCACAAAGTACCTAGTTAAAAGATTTGTCAGTATATGGAAATATTATTAATGGTTGTGAAAAGTTAAGGTAGGATAAGATTTTGGAGGTACATTTGTGAAGTAGGTCTCAGCCTTTGCTCAAAGCTGTGGAAAAACATCTGTTCCTCAGAGGACATGTGCAGAATATTGCATGGTATCAATTTATCTCTTCTCTGCAAATACAGAATGGACAATATTATATTTCTGCAAAGTTATCTTTCCTTGTCCTTTGCTGATAAACTTTTTAACTATTCCCTTTGTTTGCTAAGGCTGATGCAGTTAAGAAAAGCATCAATCATCCCATGTGACCAAAGAGATATGCTCAAATGAGACCATACGCTAATTTTAGGATTCAGAGAACTGGGTTCTGTGTTTGTGTCTGTGCCAAGACTATTCCAGCATACAAGGAAACACGATCTTTTTTTAAAGAACAGTACTTGGAGCAAAATTCTGCTCTTTGGTCACAGACTGAACTCTGCCTTCATATAGAATTTTGCATATATGACCACTTTTTTCAGCTATTCTGCTATGAATACCACTTTCGAAGATTTAACCCTTTGTACTCTGAGCAAAGCTCTGCTTAGAAGTCAAACTCATCAGAGGGATAGAGCCTTCTCCCAGGTAAGAAAACCTGTTAGACTCACCTGCTCAGAAACACTTCACAAATGTGAGATTGACACTGAAAGGACAAGAGAAGTGCACTTTACTCAGCTGCTTCAGCTGTGGACACCTGAATTCCCCCTGCCCACAGTCTGTGGGGAGACAAGACCTCTGCCTGGTACATTTCCCTTCTGCCGTGATGTGGAGGAGAATTTTACCACAGGTGCTGCAGAACATGCCTTCTTCCTGATAATCCCAAATTACACAAGTATCCAGATCTTTCTTTGGAACCAACAGCAAAACACTTAATTAAAGAGTAGTAAATGAGGACAAGTAGGCACTGCCATTCTTAGAGGTTACAAAGGTTACAGATTCAAAATGAATCCTCACTTAGAAAACAGATACAAAGCAAGAAAATCCCTAAAAACTGTTAACAAACCTCCTGGATTCATAGCTAGTTAGAAAGCAAAACCTACCCTTCTCTGGTCTTTTAAGTGCATGTAATGGTGCTGCTTTTTCCTTACCATTATTCTGTCAGTGATGCCCTGTTGAACAGGGAGGGATGGGGAACACATGACTGGCAGATTTGCTTCTCACTAAGCACCCCTTGCCGTGAGATCCCTTAAAGTACTGGCCATGGCCAACTGCTCCACAGATCCAGCTCCTATGTTGACTGTAACACTTGATCCACATTGTAGCAACGGCAGTATTCTTCCTGCTCTTTCCTAATGTTTTGGTGACAGCAGAAACGACTATGTCCTTCCTCTCCATCACCAAGAAAGAGTTCACTGCTGCCAGGAAAGGTGGCACCTTATTTGCTCCGGTGCCTGCAGGAAAGACGCAACTTCATCAAGACAGGCCAGAAAGCCAAGAACTGGCAGGGTGGGAGAGCACAGGTCCTGGGCAGACTCGTGTAAGGCATGGCCTGGCCATTAAGAAGAACCTGTACAGGCAACCACTGGGCAATACTTCACCTGCTTCCCTAGGCTCCCAAGCAAATGTGGCAGAGCTACAACAGGACTATGGCTGCTAAGGGGAAAGCTTTGTGGGGTTGTGAAAAACCTGGGAAACCAGGCTAATGCATGACAGATCCATGATGGCAACAGCTACTCAACTTTCCAAGGCTCTGTAATGCAGTGTCCAGGTTGTGCCCACCTCATTGCAAGGCAGATGGAAGAGGAGGGAAGCATTCAGCATGCACTCCTGTCCTGCTGCTGTACTCAAGAAAGATACACAAAGTAGAATGAAGAAAAGGCCCTTTTATCCTCAAGGGACAGAAGACAAAAAAACAACCAACCCGATTTTCCCTGAAAACAAAACAAAACAAAATCCAAAGAAAGCAAAAGCAGAAATAACTCAAATATGTCTTAAAATCAGCATTACAGCCTGCATGTTAAACATGCCCAGGAAAATGTACAGGGAGGTCTCATACTGTATATAGATTGTGTTTCATCAGGCCTATAGCATTTCTGTCCCACCCAAAGGGTGTTAACATACCCTGGCTAGGATTCAGATATTACACATCAAAACAGACTCTTTCATTTGGTTTCCATGCAGAGCTTATTCTCCCTCGGCAGCAAAGACAAGAGCTGTTATTTTACGTGATCTCAGGCCTCATTAAAGTTAGCCCTTGGATTTGTAGACTAGAAGTTCACTGAAGAAAAGACATCTTGTTTTAATACAATAAACCCAGTAGGTTGCTCCTTTTTTTTTTGCTTCTGGACTTAGCCACAATGAAGCAAGGCTTCAGCCTCACAATACCCACAACGAAATTTCTCTTGTGCCGGCTCCTGTGCTGAACACTGTCATGACACTTGAAGAACACAATGTCTGTGGCCGAGCATATTCACTTCTCTGGCACTGCAGCAGCCTACATCAGCTGGGAATTTGGGCCAGGCTTTTAACAGATTGCTAAAGATCATCTCTGCAGTATCCTTCCCACAATGATCATCTGCACACACATTGATACCTGCAAGTCTGGTGACAATACAAAATGATTGCTTTAGTTTCAGCTTTGAAAGAATACTTTGTTTCCTGGAGGTTTCTTTCATTTTTTTCTCAGGTCTTGCAGGGAGGGAAGATGGGAGGCACCAGATTCTGGTGGGATCCAGATGCCAACACATCTGTACAAGAGACACTCTACAGCATGTAACTACAGAAAGCTTCCCTTGCCACCTCCTCCAGGAGTCTCAAAAGCAGCCATAAATTGATTATTAATAATCAGTTCAATACCTGAAATATTTTCTTCTTAAGCTTTGTGTTACATCTGATGACTGACCACAATTTCTTCTCAGTATCTGGGATTTCTAACTATTTTTGTCTCAAACACTGCCTAGAAGAGAGGTGGTGACTTTCCTGTACTTCACTCAGACAAGTTTGGGAGGGGTTTGTTTACAACAAGAGATTTGCTGGCATGGTTGTCAGGGAGTAGTTAATTTCTTGCATTGGGGAGCAGTTATCCTCAAAATAATCAATTTTATTCTGGAATTAAGCACTCACATGCAAATTCACTCCTGAATACTCAGATGTAATTGCTGCTGCTTAGCTGTGTCAGTTGGAATCCATGAAAGCCAAACTGTATATTCTTTAAAGCTGCCAGGAAAACTCAGCATTTGACACCTGATTCATAAAGAATTTTCTGGCCTGGTGAAAACTAGAAGGCTATTAAAGCTCAAACAATTATAAAGAATCACCTCACTGATGCAATTCAACAGCATGTTTCTGTTAGACCACTATATTCTCAGAAGCCCCGTCACTAGGTTCACAGGAGACGTTCCTAAAACTTTTAACAAGCACTTTTACTACATGGGTCCCTCTGAAAGCAGTGGAAAATTATGCATGCACATACCTGCAAGACCAGGATCTTAAACTGTAAGAGTACCTTTTAAAGCCTGTGCAGTTTTTATCTCAGCAGTGTCCTGCCTAACATTCCTTTGCCTAAGTGCATGGTGAGTGCTTTATAGGGTGCTATGCATTAGAAAAGAGCCATTGTAAAAGAAAAGTGCTTAATCTCATTGTTCCCACACTGACGGCTTGTGAGGCTCACACAGGATTGCAAGAAGACAATGACATTTTAGAGGCACTCAGAGATGCAGAAAAAAATTTTTCCAGATAGCAAACACTGAGAAATGTGTTCAAGGAAGAGTTTTCACATTCACCGGTCATGACCTGCACCTGATGCAATCCACCTTGCTTGGATCGGGCTTGTTTCTCACAGCTACCTTTGTTTGTATAACATACTGTTCTGCAACACACAGCAAAAACTGTTTGCACACTACACTAAAGTGCGACTTAATATTTGCTTAAAGCTTTCATTTTATTGTCTGGGCAAGGGCAGTTTCTACCACTGAAGTTAATAGGTAACCCACAACTACACCTTTGCTACCCAAACTTCTAACCGCTAGCACAGCACCCAGATCCAATAGCAAAAGACATAAACTTACCTCTGCCTAACCTCACTGAGAGAAGCAAACCCAGCCTTTTCAGCCCAGCAATTTCTCCTTTACTTCTAAGAAAAGGTATTCAAGAAAAGTATACATTATTTTAGATTTGTAAAAAAACACTCTCATGCTTACTGAGACATTTTCTTTACAGATCATGGCAGGCACAGACTTGGGGGCTGGGATCCTCTGAATCACCCACACTGTGAGCTGGAAACATGTCTGTCACATGAACTTATTTACAGTTACAAAAATAGCACCATGAAAGAAGCAGATGTGTTGAACACAAAAAATAAATTGAATTAGTTATTACAGAGATATTGCTTGACACTGAAGAATTTAAAAGAGAAATGTCTTTCTCTTGTAAACACATTTAAAAGGCTTGCACTTAAAGTGTACTAAGTATTAAATGCTTGTATTTAGGCTTGGTGAAGTGATATGATCTAATGCTCCTTTTTCTAAAAATGCTACTCGCTCCTCTGCCACAGGAGATACAGGATATGAATAGTTAATAGGATTGGTTATAAAATGTGCTTTTAATTTAAAGTTTTTGTGTTGACCACAGACCAACAGCAATTAGACAGCCTCACTTTGTGATCTGCAGCAGCTATTTCTATCTCGGAAGTTTCTTAAAATACTACTGAGCTAGAGTGAGACAACTCAATTCATCTTCATTTCTCATCTAAGCTGCATAAATATGATTAAACTAAACAAACCCAGACTTCTTCAGCTTCCCTCATCAATCTCAAATCTCCAGAATCATTCTGGCATCCAGAGAATTTAGTTTTTATATGCTTGATCGCAATGTGTGAGAATTAGAACTCTGGAATCAAAGTCTTTCATTTCATCCCAGTACAGCTTTGGCAGAGCTTCTCATCAGCACACAAATTTTTTGTCAGTACAGCCCAGGAGCATGTATCTCTAAACAGGAGAAGGATGTTTGTTTGAGACTACACAGCCATCCAGTGTTTGGCCATTTTTTGATTAATTCACTGGGTAGTTCTCAGGGTCACAAAGTACATTCTAGCTGTTGACTGATCTGTGGAAACTGAGTGAAACCATTCACAGTCATTTCATGCCATCAGCAAAGCTGATACCAGATTACATCTTTTGGTTACTGTTGATCTGCCTCAGATCTAAGTGGATGACCCCAAGGGTGGGATGCAAAAAAAAAAGCCCACCATGTCTTTTATACCCAATCCTATTAATAACTCGAATCTCAACATGACTAAAACTCCAGTGCACTGGCCAGCTGAACGACGGCCTCCCTTTCACCATCCTGGATGTCATTACTTCCACTGTACTTTGTGTACTCATTTGCCACAGCATTTCAAAACGGCACTTCTGTGACTGAAGAAGATGCCCCTACCCATATTGCAGGGCCATTGCCCAGACCTCTGGCTGTGCAAAGTGGTACCTGGATAAACCAGGAGTGCAACCCCTACCCTCTATTGTGTAGTTTGCTAAGGAAGTGCTGCCATGCAGCAGACAAATTTAGATGACAGATTAAATAAATGGTAAAACTGAATTAATTTTTCAAGTTCAGCTCTCATGCTTCTTTCCCCTGTGTTTATTCTTTCATTTTTGCCAACTGGGAAATGAAAACCAACGGAGTCGGTTTCACTTTTGTTTGTATTTGGTTTCAATTTTATCCTCAAGTTTTGCTTTCATCTTTTTCATGTAACACTGTTGGGATTTCAAATACTGCAGGCAAGCTTTCAGTAATTTAAAAACATTACTCTCCTATCCTGCCTGTTTTCCTATCGCAGAATTATTTTTATTTTAGATAAACTTTTTAAGATGCTGTCACAATTTTGGAAAGTGTTTTGGGGTAGGGTTGTTTAGTTTTGATTTTACATATTTATATGCCTCATCCAATTAAATTCAGTACTTCAGTATTCTCCACTTGATTCATGTCTCAGTTGCATATAAAGCCCATTTACAGGATTCAACAAAACACCTTAAAAGAGCACTCAGTACACCAAATACACAGAAGCCCACAACATGCACCAAATGTTTTATACATATATGCATGAAAGCCCATAAAGAGCTAAACTTGCTGCTATCTTAATTTATTAAACAACAAAGGCATTATCTTGCTTAGATAAAGCTGTAAGAAGCTTGCCTGGAACACTGTCAAGCAATATTCAATATCAATAGAAATATTTTCAAGACGTGTTTTGTCTTCTGTGCACTTATCAGGCCCTTCAAGTCACATATGTCCCTCCATACATACTAAAAAAAAGCAGAACTTAACCACAGGTCACACTTTTCAAAACCAAATGTGTAAGCAACCCTTCCTTCTTTTGTGCTGTATTAATGTTAAGTATCTAAGTCTTTAAAAAGTACTTAAAGTAATTTTACAGCAAAAGGGAAATGGTTAGACAACATCCACTGTCACACGCAGTTCAAAACAAAGGACAAATTTAAACAGTTTTGATGCACTTTACCACCACACCTAACACCAGAAATATGCCGGGAGCTACAAACCAAGCCTGTCACGGTTAGCTAAAAAACCAACGAACAGTAACCTGCCCTACCCTTTAATAGACAGGAATATGAAAATTATTACTTCCAAGCTTACCTTAAAAGATAGTAACCTATATAGTAACAACTGAATGTTAAAATAACTTAAGAGTTAAAATTTAGATTCTGCACCTGGAGTGAAACAACATGCCACATACAAGCAGATTTGCTTCTGGATCTGTATCCAAGTTGCAACAGATAAAATGTTTCCCTTGTCGTAAAGACTGATGTACTTGATTTAATGCAATCTGCTCCCAAGCAAACAAAGTGGTCAGAAGATTTCCAGCATACAGAAAGCTGGGCTTGCAATATTACAAATTAAGAAACCAAACATTACTGTACTGCTTACCACTGCTTTCTTTCTTCTCCAGGTCATTGAAAAAACCAGAAATTTTACATGAGATTCCAAGAAATTGAAAACATATGCAGCACTAACCATAAGTGTAAGTTTTAAAACCTTTTCACAGTTTATCAACAAGAAGTATGCACTGTACAATGTATATTTATGCTATATACAAAATATCTTAATTTTATGCATTTTTGTATGTGTAGATATGTAGATATGTATATCTGCATATATATAATATATATTTTCATACATATAGGCTGACATTAAATTGTTAACATGGATTTCCTTCCACTAACTTCTAATTGTTGATTTCAGTTTTTCTTACTGACTATTTTAATCTCAACACAAGAGTTTACACATAATCAATACAAGGAAGAACCTTCATACAGTTTCAATAAAACTTATGAAAAAAACCAAACCAAAACCAAAACAACCCAAGAGGAAATAATTTAATTGCACTGAATGATTTTTGCATAATGCTATTCATACATGAGGAATATGCAACTTAACAAATCTGTTCCTCTCATTTACTGTACCCAGGATCTTTTCAGCTTACTTATTTGCTGTTTTGTTTTGCACTTGAGATCTCAAAGGACAAACCAGAAAATATTTTGCACTAATCACAGTTAGCAGCAGGACAAGCTACAATAAAACTTCTGTAAACACTGCCTTATGGTTTATGACCTCAATATCACAATCATTGTAGGCCTTTGAAGAATCGAGTTTCAAAAGAGCAATCTTTATAAATGAGACATAGAGATAAGCAAGAGTAACATGCGATCAGTTTTGTATCTTTACCTAGAAACAGGCCATGACTTTCAATATATGATGCACAAAATACAGGCTGAGGTTCTAATCCTGCAAATGTCAGAGGAATTTTGCAGAGGTATCACTCCAATGCAATTTTAAATGCATACGGGATACACTTAACCTGACTGTTACTGGTGTCAGGCTAACAAGGGTCGGTGTAGCAAGCCCAAAGTAAACAGGATCATCATACACTATCCTGGAAGTTTCATAAAATCTTATGCTACAAGTTTCACATAACAAAGGGCAACACGTGGCCTTGCTTCTCTCTGTTATCTGCAAATGGGCTGTAGCTTATGCTTCTCAGTGGAAGTTTCCACTAGCAGTTTTCAGCAACTACTCTTGATCAGCATCTGCAGTAATTCTCTGTCAGCAGTCAGTGCCCAAAATTTGATACTGAACCGTCCTGACTGCTAAGTTGCACAGTAAGTTTCTCTCCCACAACTGCCTAATCCCTTGTGAACCCGAGTAAACTCCTGACATACACACAGTGGCCATGAGCACCACTATTTATGTATTACAGGACAAACATCTGTTGTTTTGAAGCTGCCTCCCAATTGTTTTATTTGGGTCTCATTTATCTTATCTATTCACTTTCTTTGTGACACTATTGATTTTAAAGAATATCCCCACAGTCTCTTCAGTCACTTCTTTTCCAAGCTACTTACTCTTTCACAAAAGCTCTTTCATACCCTTGATCATCTTTGACATCCTGCTCTGTAGCTCAGCAACTTTCACTACTTCCTGAATCAGGAAAGGGGAGCAACATGGATTTATAGTGGTATGATGGTGTTTTCTATTTCTTTTTTTAACTCCTTCGTGATAGTTCCTAACCTGTCCTGTCCTTTCTTAGCCACAACTTGGCAGAGGTCATTTTTTCATTGGATTATATATGTTGCATGATTGTTTTTTCCTGAGTAGAAAGTCAGTTCACACTTCATTTTTTGTGTACAAAAATTAGGATTGCAATCCCTTCTATGTTCATTACACTGAAATTGGTCTGTACTGAACTTCATCAGCAAACTTACACCCAGACTTTCAAAATAAGATTCTTCTGCAGACTTTGTGGTTCAGCCTTTGGGATTTTCATGCTCCAAATGAGTTAATACAACCAGCAAGCTTGTCACATCCCCACCTATCCCTTCCTCTATCCCCTGCATGGCTTAGGCCCTGGCCAGACTTGGGATGAGGGGTACAACCTCCTTTCACTGAGCAAACTGCCCATGACTGCAGAGCCCGAAGCAAACTGATCCCACTTTGAAACTGGCCCTGCTTTAGTGAGGGCTGCATCAATCAGACAACAGCTCAGCAGTACCTTTAGAGAATGCTGGAAGAGTCATGACACGCAGCTCCCTGGCAACAAAAGTCAGGCCTAGTCTTTGTCACTGTTTCACATTTATGCCCATGTTCACTAGTCCCATTCACTAATCCCTGGCCAACAAACAAATGAACAAAAATGCCCATCCTTCCCTCCTCAGTCTCCACAGAAACCCTGAAAAACTGACAGCTCATTTGTTACATTCTATTACTGGAGCACCAAGGCAGGCCTTTGCAAGGAGTAACACACAAGAGGCAACATATCAGCAACATTTCGTTTGGGTAATTTCAAAACTCTGCAACAAGTATCACCTCCTGCCTTCCACTTCATCCTCCTCAATGTTTTGTTCTCATACCCTCTCTCACAGACATTTCAATTTGGGAAAAATTCCCTGACATGTTCACTCCTTAAAAAATTAGAAAACCTCTTGCAAGAGAATCTCCTTAAACTGTTTCTCAGTTGAGCAAGGCTCAAGGAATTTGTTTCACTCTTCCGCTGACTTTATCTTCATTGGGCACTCCTTCTACACATGGATAACTTATCAGCAGGCTTCCTGGGTTTGATGCACTTCAAAGAGTATTTTCTAATTGTTTTCATGCCTTTAGCAGCATGACTCTTTGGCCTACCTTATTGTGTTTGACACAGATTTCATGTTCTTTTCCACCTTTCCCATTTGAAGACAAAACCTTAACATTTGAAAGATGTCTTTTTACTTGTACTGAGCTGCTTTGCTTTGCTTGTTGGCCTGCTCAGCTTTTTTTGGTGTTTTTGACAGATGACATACAATTGCTTTGAGTCTTTACTATTAGTGTCTTTGAAGAATTACATGCCACTCGCAACTATTTTACATTTTTGGCTGCCTCTCACCACTTGATTAATTTCTTTCCTTACTATATGAAGATCTACTTTGGAAGATTAAACACTGCCACAACAACTCTTGCCTTTGCTGCTCCTGAAACAACATTGAGTTTAAGGACATTATGACCACTGTCATGTCAGAGCTGGCTGGGAATTTGAATGCAAAATTCTGAACTTAATTCTTGCTGGCCAGTACCTTGTCCAGAGAGTATCTGTACAAGTTACACCCAGAAAGTAGGTTTTGTGGCAAATTTAATGTTTGACCATGACATAATCTACATGGGGGCAACTGAGGCCTCCTATTAACAATCATATTTCCTACTCCTGTAGCTCCTCTATGCTCCCTTAATATATGACAGTTATTGTCAACATATAGGTTGGGCAGTCAGTCATACAGCCCTAAGCTCTCTACTCTTCCTATACAGGCATAGAACATCAAGCCATGAGGCCCTGTGTTACTTCCCCAAATAGTTATTTCCTCTTTAACAAAAAGTATCCCACTTCATGCATGTGCAAGCTACTCTGTCTTCTCTGTGCATCCACAAAGTTTCTAATATTCCAAGTATTCTATCATGGAGATGTTTTAACACCATGGAGATGATGCACGTACCACTTCAAGAGAGAATATGTCATTGCAAACTTTACATTCTTCATCCACCAGATTTTTCTCACTGTTTAGTTTTTAAACATATATTAATATATATACAGTAGATATAAGTACATGTTTTAATTGAAGGCATACATAGCCTGGCTGCAAATTTATTTACAGAAAGTCTAGTCTTCCAATGTAGACTCTATTTATTCCAAAAATATTTTTTTTTCCCTTGAATCTTAGCACCTTTTTTTTCTTCATAATTTTCTCAACTATGTATTAAAACTGCCCCTAACTCCATTTGGTCCCACACATCAAAGACCTTTGCTCAATGGAGAATGGGGCCTTTAACCCCCCCTTCCTAACAGCCTGCATGCTAGTTCTCATACCTCTTGGCTACCCATTTCCACACAGTGTGGCCGGTGATGAACAGCTCTTCTCTAGAGACTGACCTGATATCTCCTAAAATCTGTCACTTCTGTCATCAGCAAATAACTGGGTGGCAGTGCTAATATATGTGCCAAACAATAATAATGGCCTGACTTTATTATTGTTTATTAATAAAAATAGGCCTGACTGCTCTGCCTGCATCTGCCAACCAGCTGGGACCCCCAACCTCAGAGACATAACACAGGGCTCAGCAGGCTGACACCTTGTTGTGTCTGTACCTCACTGAAGAGTTGCAGTGTAGCATATGACCACAATGAAGTGATTCTGCGCCTAAGGACTTGGAGCTCTCACACCTCCCACCATGGTTTACCAGCAAAATGAAAGGGGCACATGAAGTAATTCCCTGGTGGCATGTTACCAACAGGGACCCGAAAAGGACACTGATGCATCCAAAGGGGCTGGTAGCAAAGAAAACTGTGATTCAGACTGAAACCATCTGCCTCACAGATCAATTCTGCTACTTTTGTGTGACTGTCTCTATATTAGGGTGAATTTAAATGTTGCTGCCCCACTCAACTTTCTTTTTATAATACTAACACAGGCATCCTGCAAGGGTTGTTACGACTTCAATAAAACAAACTTAAACATGTTGTATTTCATCTCCAAGAATTGAGATCAGAGTTCACAGCTACTCATACTTTCAAGAGAATGCTGTCTGCAAGACCGTAGCACGGCAAGGTGGGCTGTAAATTACAACTGTACACTAATCGGAAGGAAAGTTCTGCACTCCGGAATTCCTTTATCTGAGCTCTGTGTCTCAATAAGTAAGACTAAGACACAGACTCTGCTGTTTAGGAGCTCCCACTAATCAAACCGGGAGTTAAAGACCTAAGTACCTCTGGGAACCTGCGCCGAGAGATCTAACCTTTCAGGTACTTGCAACTTTGATCTCAGACATCACAAGACGCTTGAAATTTGGCCCTGCGTACTGCGCACAAAGAAAATCCTGGTTCCTGACTTCCCTCTGGGGTTAGACGTCCAGCGCTCGGCCCTCCGGTCGCTGGCACGGGGCACGACAGCGCCTGCAGGGGCGGCCGCGCCTCCGTGCCCGCACGAGAGGCGGTTCCTGCAGGGAACCGAGTGGCCGCGCCACTTCCTCTTTCCGCAGCTCCCGCG